>JAQQZZ010074755.1:0-20751 GCA_030265115.1 Mopalia vespertina
ACCCATTGGGCTGGCATGTCGTCATATAAGTGAAATACCCTTGAGTACGACGTTAAACCCCAATCAAACAAACAATCTTTCCCTTGTGATCTCTGAAGGAAGTCAAGGGAGCAGCAGGAAGCCATTACATGTGTGATATGGTCATCACATGTGAACGGATGTGGAGGAAGGTCCACTTTCAGTCCATTTTGAAGATAATTGGAACATTTCCTGGGCTTTTTAAATATTCTGATGAATAGAACACTGTTTGTTAAAAAGTGTTTGATATTTTCAGCGTGCATTGTTGCCTCATAAATGTATAGTCCTCCGAATGAATCATAACAAAATTTGTATTATTTTGACAGATATGCCATAACAGTATGGTACTATGACGCAGAAGAGAGGTCACAGGCTGTCTCAAGGTTCAAAGGTGAAGGTCAGTATTGATAGAGCCTTATCAAATTTCACTAATATTGTTATGTTGTCTTTGGAAAGCATATACAGAACTCAAATGCCATCTGAAACAAAGTTGCCATAAAGTGGTTAATATTTTTAGGGAGCAAAAATCCCTCCAGGTGGGGGGTGCTTTTTGTTGCCCTGCTACTTTCTGAGCTAAAGAGGAACAGGAAGCTGGTATGTTTTGTGATGTCTATGTATTGTCCTGTGATGTTTGTGTTTGTTGCCAGTGGTGTCAGGGGTGGTTTCCTTCACCCATTGGGCTGGCACGCCGTCCTGTGAGTGCAATAACCTTAAGCACAACGTTAAATCCCAATCAAACAAACAAACACTACATCTCCCGACATGTTGATTACATTATTGTAATCCACTAGTAAATATTTCATTAAGATATAACATCACATTATTGACATCATTGTTGATGTGATGTCAAGGTTCATACGACGTGATGTTTTGTGTTTTGTTAGCCACTGGTGTTTATCTGGGGCTCATGCATGTGCAGTTTGGGAAAAAGCGATCTGGTGCTCTGGTGCTCTCAAAGTAAATGGGCAACACACATTATTTGTTTTTCGATGGCTGTCCTGTCTTTACGTTGTGCTCGAGACATTGGCTGTTTCAGTTACACTGTAGGCTGGCACGCAGTCATATGAGTGAAATAACCTCAAGTACAGTGTTAAACCCAAATTAAATATTGTTCTATGCATTGTTATAACTTGTCATAATGTGTTGGAAGTATTGTTGCATTCTTTCGTCCTTGGGTCGCACATCATTGGATTGAAATAAACTATGTACTTCATGTCATGTACAGGCCTGTGCTGTTGGGGAGAACGGACCGAACAGGGTCTTCTCATGGTTATGCAAACTTATTTTAGACAGACCAATTTATAGGTTTTCCCAAATTGTTCGCAGCATTTGTCTAAAATTGGATTTTGCTACTGATGCCAAATTTTTTCATTCCGATCATCAATGAAGTTTGTATTATAAAGCAATTTTGCTTTATTTGTCATGAACGCGCATTTATGTATTTAAAAAACAGCAAAGTAGAAGCAAATGTTATGTTATCTAACTAAATTTTAAAAGAGCGATTTAAGGCTCTGACAGAAAAGATTATAGCACAGACCTGCATTTACCCCAATCAAACTAAAACTTAGTATGGTAAAATGTGAAGAAAAGGCTAATCCACTGAATATTTCTGAAGAAATTATTAAATCTCTTCTCAACTTCAAGGAGACTTTATTCTAAGTTTTTTGCTGTTTTGTTTCAGACGTCAGAAATCCAAAGAGACAATCATACCCTTTGAATAAAAAAGGAAAACCCTGATACACAACAGTGATACGTGGGAGGTTCTGTGTTTTTGGCTTGATGAATATCAGCCAATCAGCTGTTTTTAGGTGTGATTGACAATGTGCTCTCAGTTCTCACCCAATCAGTTGTCTTCTGTGTATGGAACTGAATTGATTGACAGTTCATTTTTACTGCTGACTATCCAATAGTAGACTTGCTGGACTTCTGCTTTTTATTGGCTGATTTTTTGGCTTTTTATATTGGTTAATTAAATCAGGATATCATTCCCCGGTGAATCCATATTTTTTGTTTTCAAGTGCTTTTATTTTTTAAAATCATGATTTCTACTCATTTATTCTTGGAGATAATGGAACTCTATCAAACATGGTTGTTTTCTCAGAGAGTATGTACTCTCTTGAACACGTTTAGTACTGATTACTTTCGCAGGGAGTACATGTACCTACATGTATTCACAGATAGGTACTGGATAGCAGAGAGTATGGGTCTCTTCTGACGGTTTTCTATCTGAGAGTATGAAACATGGTAACAGTGCTTTAAAGTTTGAAAACATTTTTTCATAAAAAAAATTGAATGATAAACTTTTTTATGTGAATGAACTTATTGTCTCAAGTATTTGTGATGAATATACATCATGTGATTAAATATGGGGTCTGTTAATGCCTGACAATCAGTTTAATGGAAATGAATGTATTAGAATGCCTCATGTTATTGATGACCTGTTTGATTATCTGGGTTGTTGTGTGTGATTGAGCTGGCATGATCCAGTTGCCATAAAGATAAACGCTGCCTGTTTACATCTTGTATCTTTACTCTCTTCATTTATTATAATGCCTTAGAAAGTACTGATATTCAAAAGAAAATATTACACCATGTACCCAAGGGAACTCATCATTTTGTTTGAAAGTCTTGCTTCTTTCATTAATAAGATAACATAGATGTACATGTCTCTAAAGGAGCAGTACCCCTGAGTTCGACGTTGAACCCCAATCAAACAAACTAAAGGAGCAGTGTTGTTCAATCTTTCACGAGTGCCGCCCCAGCATTCAGGTGGTTGCCCAATCTGATTAAAATCAGATCATAAAAAGGTTCACTGTGCTTTGTTTGTCGCTATATAGAGATCTAACGCAATCACCTTACTTACATTGTTCAATTAGGTCAAGCTTACTGGGGTGCACGAAAGGTCCCAGTTTCAGTTGTCCAATAAAAACAGATAACACCGTGATAGAGCTATGGTAAACACCAAATTTAGTCAAAACAAGCCGAAGTCATCTGATTTCAATCCGTGTTGATGTTGTAAGTCACATGTAGTAAACAAGGGAAAATGCAACTCCCCTCAAAGTTGATGATTTGAATTAAGTTTTGTTGATAATGCGCTTTTTACAAACCAGATTAGATTTGAGAAGCAGCTCTGTGGTTGGTCAAGTTAAGAAACCCATAGACATTTTAAGTGAGGTGATTGTGTTAGATCTCAATATAGCAGCAATTAAAACATATGGAGCATTATTGAGATCTGATTTTAAGTAGATTAGGTGGATGCCCTGTTGTACACCTGAACTCCCTTCAGTGGAACAGTACACGTTCCAGTTCACTTTTTCACTAGGTGTAAAAGGAAAGTTTTCTGTGGTGTTATGTACTACCATGTGTGTTGACCGTCAGTTTTATGAGGGAGTCACAGTGTGGTTTCAGTAGTCGCAGGAATGGTTTTTACAAAGTTTCCTCCCAGTTTTTAAGCAAGCAACAGTGTGAAGTGGATAATCCATTGTCATGTAAGTGGAATACCCTTGAGTACAACGTTAAACCCCAATCAATCAATCTTGACCGAGACAAAGCTCCAATTAATTTTCTGCACCACTAGAATTATTTACACTTGCTTGGACACCTCCACAAATAAATGTATGAATAGTGACTGCCATACTGCAACAGAATTGTGAAATAACTTAGTATTCAAATTAAATAGGTAGGAAAATTATTTATTTTAGGCAAAACTGTCTTTACTTTAATGGTAAAATTGATGATTAATTTTTGTGTTTTAACTGTCGACAGAATTTCTCAAATATGCTAATGCTGAAAGTAGTGTATTATCAATAATGCCTTACTTGTTTATATGCTAATCTGTTTAAAAGAGCGAAATTGTATGTTAATATGAAATAATAAAAAAAGGAATTAAACTTAACAGTTTTTTTCTTCTCACATTCTGAAATGATGCAATCAGTAGAATATGTATGCTCTTGTACCAAACAGAGCATATGTTATGTGCCTTTTACAGTACACCATAGTTCAACAAGGTGCAATGCTAGATGCAGGTGGTTGGAGGGAGCTTCGTGTTGCCCTGGTACTCTCAGGGCTTAAGGGGAACAGGAAGCCGATCTGTTTTGTGGTGTCTATAATGCGTCCTGTTATTGTCCCATCTCGTCTTTGTTGGTTGCCAGTGGTGTCGAGGGTGGTTTCCTTCACTCATTGGGCTGGCACCTCGTCATATAAGTGAAATACCCTTGAGTACGACGTTAAACACCAATCAAATGAACAAACAAAACAAAGCTATCCTAGACTGTATACTGTTTAACATACCGATTTGTTGTTAAAACATTGGCTTGTTGTGATCGTCCTTTCTTTGTAAGTTGTTTGGACTATGGCTTAGTGGATAGGGTGTGCATTTACTAATCCTACTTCAATGTACCATTCACAGGATTGAGTCCGTCTGTCAACCATCAAGTATATGAGAGTCACACAATGTGGCTCCGGTAATCGTGGGGGTGGTTTTACGAAGTTTTCTCCCGTTTTTCCACTGTAATTAGGGTTGGAACAGCATAAAGTGGTCAAACTATCATCATCTGAGTGAAATACCCTTGAGTACAATTTTAAACCACTATCAAACAATCTTTGTTAATTGTCAGCGATGTACTTCATCCATTGACTGGCAGGTCGTCACATAAGTGATATAAGCTTAAGTACAGTGTCAAACCCCACTCAAACAAGCTAAATGTTGCCAGTGATGTAAAGGGCGGCGTCCTTCATCCATTGACTGGCAGGTCGTCACATAAGTGGTATAGCTTAAGTACAGTGTCAAACCCCACTCAAACAAACTAAATGCAATGAAATAATGATATTTACCAAGAAGTTTGCCTGGCTCTGTTTTTTTTCTCAGCTCTCTTCACAATTGAAGACCACAGGGAAAACAATAACAGCGGTTACCAGTGTTTCAATTACAACACTGAACTGTGGGCTCAAAGGCAAATAAAAATTGTAGGCTCAAAGTCAGAAATGATTGTCCATTTTTGGGACCTTTTTGACGTCTTGCTAAATATGTTAGAAATTGGTTATACACATTAGTAGATAATCCCATAATATAGACTAGAATCTTCCATATTCTGATCTTATAGGACCAATGGAAATCTCATATTTATCCAAATCGTTATTTCAGCCGATGAACTCTTCCCTCACAAATACTGATTGTTTGGTGTTTAAAGCCATGTCCAGTTTATTTTAGCTAGCTATATACCACGGTGTAACCCCGGATGCTCTCAGAGCTAAAGAAGAACAGGAAGCCGATCTCTTTGTGGGGTCTGTCTTGCATCCTGTTATTGTCTTGTCTTTGTTTGTTGCCAGTGGTGTCTAGAGTAGTTTCCTTCACCCATTGGGCTGGTTGGTCATCATACAAGTGAAATACCCTTGAGTACGATGTTAAATCCCAATCAATCAAACAAACAGTAATTGACACACACAACAGTGTTTTATTGTTGGAAAATTAATGGTCCTCCATTGCTAAGTAAAGCAGAGTTTCTATACTTGAAACATACTGCCATAAGCCATTATAATTACCATTGTACTAAAAAATGTCTCTAGTCCTTAAAAAGCAGGGTTTGAAAAAAATTAGATCCTTTGGCACAATGATCATCCTTTCAGCTCCCTCATTTATCCCTCATGTAAGGCAAAGCGTAAATTCTCAGTTCTGGGTTATGGTAAATACTTAACTCCTAAACTGATAATAAAATTGACCTCATATCTTAAACGACTGACACACTCTTTAATTTTGTAGACATCAGTCTAAAATAAATAATTTTAAAAAAATAACAAATCTCATACGCTGTTCAAATAAAGCAAGTTTATTTTCTTGATGTTACAAACTATAGAGAACATCAATATATCTTTCTCAGACCACATATTTTCTTACCAAAAAGGGAAATAAAGTGTACAATACCATGGAATTCAAGACAATATACAAAATTAAAAATCTTTCAACATAATGCTGGCCATCCACAAGCTTATCGTAGGAATTACATGACAAATATGCGATGAAACAGAAGCACATATACAATTAAACTGACGAGGAGAAAATGTCTTGGTACTAGTACATGTGGTCTTAGTAAAAGTGAGATGAAAAAGCCGCTAACGTTCTTGTAAAAGTTCAACTATGCCCTAATGTGAACTGCTAAGCTCAATTTTATGTTGTTTGTGTCAAGGTCAAGAAAGTAAGCAATCTATGGCGAAATACAGGACAATCACAGGAGATACCCAAATAAATTGTCAGTGCAGGACATGGCGTCGAATCAAAAGTGTGTCCCAACAGCATAGCAGGCTTCCACCAACAACCCACCCCATAAATGGTTAGACAAATAAGGGCCATTGTTCCAGATCAACTGCATGTACAGAGAACATGAGACGATTGTGTGACATCATACAAGAATGGTTTAAAGTTCATACTGCTTTGACCAACAAGATCCTGTAGATGTTGCCACATTAATTAAGGCATTTACCAGCAATTAATACAGATTTATTTTACAAAGCTTCATTACCAATCCAGACAATCAATGTGTACCTGCATTTGATCATTGACAGCTATAATCTACAACAATTCTGAAGCAAGCCAAGTCGGTTGAAAGTGACCCTTCTGCTAAATGATTTCACACAGCAATGCTTGTCATGTCGCTTATGTCTTCTGCAGCCTCACTTTCCCTTCTCACATCATTTTCTTTAATATAGACCTTAAATATACACATACTTTCAATCAAGATTATAGGTCCATAAAATACCTACTCAACAGATGCCCAATGTCACTTGCAAGAGGCTCGAGTTAGATTTGTTCGTTTGTTTGTGTTTTTGCGCCCAACTTTATGGTATTTCATTCATATGAAGAAAACCACCTCAATGCCACTGGCAACAAAGACAATACAGGCATTCAGAGCTCGCAAAAAAACCAAGAACACCATAATATATAAGCTTGTCATTGCTCAGAGAGCACCAGGGCAACAGAAAACTCCC
This sequence comes from Mopalia vespertina, assembly GCA_030265115.1. Taxonomy (NCBI): domain Eukaryota; kingdom Metazoa; phylum Mollusca; class Polyplacophora; order Chitonida; family Mopaliidae; genus Mopalia; species Mopalia vespertina. The sequence goes on from JAQQZZ010074755.1 coordinate 7,000, forward strand.
TCTAACTGCTCGCACTTGAATAGAGGACATTTAAATCATCATATATGACTATTAGTATGACTTTGACAAACAATTACAGAATATTTAGTTTATAACGATGTGTCAGAAAAACAAAATTGTTAACTTCTGTACAGATTCAAACTTATAATAAAATACCCAGTATTCAAATTCACAATAATGTCTAGAAATGACATTACGGTTAAGGCATCTTTATATATCAAGAGCTTTATAAACATTGACAAAAAGAAGATTCAGAAATAACAAGACATAGATCACGCTGCTAAAGCTAGCTTAATACAAGAACAGGGGCGAATCTATTTTGTGGCATCTAATTCTAAAAATAAGGCTTAATAATTAATATTTTATGTCTTTCTTGTCAGTCTTTGTTTGCTGATTGACTGTCTTCAGTAATCATTGGACAATAGTTCAATGGTCCTCCGCCCCCTCTTTTTTGAAAACAAGGACATGTTGCTCTTTCAAGCGATGCTCCTCTATGCAATAAAATGCATATAGGTGAAACAGGCATCATTTCTTGTGTTGAATTATGCTCTCTAATTTTCCAATCGAGCTATATCCATTTTAAAAGTGGATCTTAAACATTGGGTATTGCTTAAACTCTAGTTAAATTCATCCATGCAGCCATGTATCGCTACTTTAATCACTAAACAGAAGAGCTCCACAAATATTGACCAAACAAATATCTTTCTTGTCACACTAGGGGGGCTATGTCACAAGACCTATAGAGTCGACTGTTTAAAGTAGGATTTACCTTTGACATTTCACACATGTTTAACCCATAACACAAAAAAGTGTAAGTCTTGTGACGTCATGAATAGAGTTAGCCACTCCCAAAATGTCAGTTACCAGTGGTTGTAGGTAGGTATCTACTCGTTACCCTCAGGTGATTTTATTAGATGAAGAATCGATAAGTCGATATCATATTTAAGTATGTTTACTGGTAACCTTTCAAGGGATATAGGGGTTATTGCAGCCAGGAGCATCGCTTTAAACATAAGGAGACTGGAGGACAAATTATATTAGGGCATTTGAAAGGCAATTGGTATTTCCTGAATTTTACTGTGTTTTTTTTTTGTGCCACATCAGTGCATTTCACAAGGTAATTTGATGCTAGAGGAAATGATGGATATCCCAGTCTGCCCCTGTTGGTGAAGCAGTCATCCACCGTAACCCTTTACACCACGTAGAAGAGACCATCAGGATATAAAGAGCATATATTCACTATACATGTACACCATGGGCAGACTGTGCTGTGTTTACAACAGTAGCTGTAGTAACAGTTAGCTGAAAAACAGAATATTGCTGAAAAAAAAAATGGACATAACCTGAAAGGAACATTTCTAACCAATTCACAGTATTGCTCAATTCCATCCCTATAAGCCAGGAAAATACTGTACAGTGTTTAAAACACAAAATGGATTAAAATATACCACATCACATGCTACTACACAAAACACAAGTTATTGTTTGTTTTTTTTCGGAAGACAGCGCTGATATTGATGCAATAAAAATCAAATGTGACAAATGAATACACCAAGTGTTGATATATCAATTAAAGATGATATCATTGCCATAAAATAAACTCAAATACTGAATCATTACTTAATCATGTACGGTTCAGGTTGAACTTTTCTCATTTCATAAAATTCTTACAAGGAAAATAACTCTATGGTCTATTTGTTATTACATGTATGTTGTTTTGAGAAAGCCGAACTGTATTATTCTATAATGAAAGTTTAAAATATACATTAAAAAAATCAAAATTAAATGAAAACAAAGAGTATAATCTTATTAAGGTCACATGATTTATTTTTCCAACTTCCATGTGTAATTCTCTCAAAAACCTATCTTTTAAAGCTTGAATCTATATAACAACAAAATAATTAATTAATGTTTGAAAAAATCAAAGTATATGTACTTGTAAATACTGTTCAAATATTCGGTATAATTGATTGATTAGTGTTAAACGTGTACCCAAGGGTACTTCCCCTGTTCGTATGATAATGAAGCAACCCAACTATAAAGAAAATGTTACGTGTTGTTGGAAAATTAATCTTCCTCCAGTGTTTAGTAAACACAGCATGGATTTTCTCACAGGGCAAGTTCTTTTATAATGTCACAGACAAGAAAAAGACTAAACTGTGTATGTAATGGGAGTCTCGGGGAAATTGGCAAGGGGGGTAATTTTACACTTACAAGGCGGTCCTCTGACGTCACAGTAATCGCGACAGTGGAGCTTTTAAATGACGTCAAACACATTTTATCATTGTGACGGCACTAAAACGTCTATGAATCTCGAACGTTTTGACGTCAGAGGACCGCCTGTAACACCCCCTTTTTGACATTACGAGACTCCCATTATAACTAAAGAAATACCTACATGGTCAGCAAATGTACTTAACAGCTTTTATGCCGGAATAATGTACAGCATATTGAAAGCATATTTATTTTTTTCATACTTAGTCATGCTACACAGTGTTTTGTTGATACATTTTGTTTCACACAAATCTTACTAAACAAAAACACAAAATATAAAAAAAGAAAAACACAATAAAACAAGAAACAGGCCTTTTATGCAGCGTCACAAATAAGTGGCATTATATGCAAGATTTCAATGTACACTTTGAAAGAATCAATTCCGAATTAAAAGTGATGAAAGTTTACACATGGAAAAACATTCAAATCAAACAAACTAAAAAGTTTATACGTGGAAAAACAAAACAATCAAGTCCAACAAAAAAAATATATGTTGACGAAAAAGCCACAATTCTTGGAATAAAATGAGCAGGTAACTGTACAAAGTTATGGAATAACCAAACAAAAATACACAAAACATAAAATATTTCAGTTACATTATCCTGATGCCATTCGTAACAATTACTTAAACCTAGATTTAAAATCAAAAGCCTTTGCATTAGAGCAAGAATTGGTTGGAAAAATTTGAAATTGGCTGGCAAAATCTATTAACCTGTACATCAACAGTTAGTTGTGCAAACTGCTATGTACGAGTTGTATATTTGCACATTATACCTGAATACACTGATTATTTGAATGTCTTAAAAGATTTCTAGGAATCCTTCTTCAGAAGTACTTGTACACTACTCTTGTAATATTCAAACATTTTTATCATAATTCAACTTAAAATCACTTCTGACGACTTTACTCATACTGTATTCCCTTGATGAAATAAAAATTTTCTCATGCTGGTTTTGTTCAATTACTTAATCTCTAACAAATTCAGGCCTTCTGATTTGAGGTGAGTGATCAGTGTTAAAGCATAGGACAGCACACCTCAAATCAGAAGGCCTGCAAATTTAAATTTTGGAATTTAAAAATTAAAGTCATTCATTGATTTTGGGTATATCTATGCTGTTAGACAGTGTATAAGCACGATTTGCTTTGTACTTAAGGCTATTTCACTGCGACGGGGATGGTTTGGCTGAAGCTTGAGGGATACCTCTTTCAAGTCTGCTTTATCCAGAAACAGTAGGCTTATATCATACTGCCCTTATAGCCAAAGGGTCCTCACTTGACTGAGATACTTTTAGAATCTAGTTAAATGCTCAAGTCATAGTGTTAAACAACAAATCATATCATAATAACGCATCAAAATCATATGCAATACAAGTTAATTTACACTGATAATAAGATTAATAAAAAAATGTATTTAGACTTTTTCCACCATAGCCATGTTAGTAATCCATATTAAACATAGTCAATCTTATCAAATAAGCACCGTAGTAAAGCAATTAATTTACAGCTGAAGAAATTAAAACGACAAAAAAATAAAAAAGGTAGGTAATTAAGGATTTAATACCCTATAAACATGGCAAGTGTTTTACAAAATCTATTATGAAAATGTTTGGGAACAAGCTTGTTTATAAATGTACCCGATTCAATTCATCGACCGTATCCATCTGTTATCAACTAGTACAACATTATATCAATTAGTTTTTGACTCAATTAGAGGCTAACTTATACAACAGAATGGGTACACACATAAGTTCCAGAGGGAAATAAAGGGAAATTTGTATGTGTTCTGTTACAGACAAAATGAGGACACACTGAAAATTGTTTAACTCCAAAATGCACCTTAAAATAGTAATGCATCTGATTTTTTTCTCAGTTATCCTACTTATTTTTAGACAATAGCACATAAATTACTATAACATTTTAACAAAACCATCATTTTATTTGTGGTAGATTTTTTGTCTTTAATTTTTGGTCATGGTATTATACTGCAGTACTATTATCGGTAGATACTTTTTTTAAACATATTTTCATCATTGATTGAGTTTATTATAACCAAATCCTATATAATACTTCTTGATACTTTAAAATAAAAACTTCTGTTCTATTCAAAACACATTCCAAAGTCCATCATACTATATAAATTTCTTTAGAATTACCTCCTTCAAATAATTGACTATTTCATAAATAATATCACCACAATGCTATTCAAAACAGTTTATTTTTCCCTAGGACCACTTCTATCTATATCAATATGTGTATGTATCAATAAACCAAGGGAAATTGTATAAAATTAAAATTCTAAAATTTCTTGCAACATAACTAGTAATGTAAGTTCATTATTTTGTCTTGAGTGAATGGCAGGAAAGCAATATATTACTCCAAAAGTGAAAAACCAATTGAAAACATTATTAAGAAATAAATGAAATTATCTCCCTTTGTGGTAAATTCATGGTCACTAGATGGCAGTAATTGAGGTCAGAGGCTTTTTGCTCCAAAACAGATCAGCAGCAACACTGAACAGGTATCCATTTCAGCCAATCAGGGGCTTCATATTCAACAGTCTTATTTATTAAACGTTCAGTAAGATTTTGTTAAGGGCACTAAACTCCGACACTTACATTATCAGTTTTTGCCCTTTTCTCTTCATTCTTTATGATTGGTTGAAACAAATCACTGGGTTAAATTTTCCTTTTCACTTGAGAGACGACAAAAAAGAAAAAACCTAATTTTTGATTAATCCTGCCTCATTGTTTTACAATACATTAACGCACTTATCACATACTAAGAAGTTTAGCATATTTTGAAAAAAAAGAAATTTTTATTTTTTCATTTCACTAAACCAGTTTGTTTACAGGCAAAATTTGTACAATGTAAGTTACAAGATACTTAAACGACACACAAGCAAATCGAATACACCCACATGCATAAGGACATATCAAATGCCTCCAACAGTTACCCTAATAGCTCTAAATACTCATTCATCTTTGATAGCTGTTATTCATAAAAAGGAACTTAATCATAAACAAAAACATCAGATTTTCCACTGTTAACAGAAATTATTTCCCAAAAAGTTTTTGTTTAAAATTGATAGTGGATTACAGCATGTTGAATAAATACATATTATTTTTACATACAAGGAACATCGCAGACTTGGTAAAAAGAACTGCTTTAAGCATGTGTAATACAAAGATCAGCATGAACATCGCTGTAATATTGATCCCTATTCCTCCAGAGCTGAATAATTGATTCATCCAGAGCTGAATAATTGATTCATCCAGAGCTGAATAATTGATTCATCGAGAACTGAATAACGGATTCCTCCAGAGCTTAATAATTGATTCATCCAGAACTGAATCATCCAGAACTGAATTACTGAATCATCTAGAACTGAATCATCCAGAACTGAATAACGGAATCATCCAGAACTTAATAACTGATACATCCAGAACTGAATCAACCAGAACTGGATTATCCATTCATCCATAACTGAATAACTGATTCATCCATAACTGAATAATTGATTCATCCAGAGCTGAATAATTGATTCATCCAGAACTGAATAATTGATTCATCCAGAACTAAATAATTGATTCATCTAGAGGTCCATTGTCTATCATTCCAAATTATTTTACTACATGTATATGGGTTAGTTAATCAAAACTGAAATTTGTATATTCGAGTTTCTGGTTAAACCTGTGATTATCTATTATAACAGTGATAATATTTTGGCTAAAATTTATACACAATGTTCAATTAAACATGCCAATTTGGTAAAAAGTAGTCCGGCACATTTGAATACTGTTATCTGTGGATGAAGTGCTGGTCCAACAAATGTCTGGTCACATAAAAAAAGGTATGCAAGGGGAGATAATTGTATACAGAAACAATGTCTGGGTTCTCCAATCATCCATTCTAGTAGTGCTAACATTCACAGTTTTCCAAAGATGAGAGTAAAAAAAAAATTTAAAAAGTTTGAGGAGACAGACACAGTTCGATTACCTTAACCCAAGCTCTTGTTTGATTGCTGGGGAAAAAAAGAAAATAATGTGCAGATATTAGAAATAATATATTACATTAATATTGTTTAAGATAATAAATTGAGTGTATTACCTTGCTTCTGTCCTACTCTGATATCATACAGAAAAATATGTACAGAATATGACGCATTTAATGGAATTCAAAGGGAAATTCTAGTGAATGCTGAACATCAAAAGCTGAACAATGTGTGTGCCCAACATCCGAGTTGAAGTTTAGTATTAGATAAGATTGATTGGTGATTTACGCTGTGCTTAAGGGTATTTCACTTATATGATGCAGTGTATTCCTACAATAACTGAAACTAGCACAAATATAAAATATGAAGTGTTGATAATGTTGGAAAGTTAATCTTCCTCCAGTGCAAAGTGCAGACAGCATTGCTGCTCTCCAAACAAACTGCCCATAGCCAGAGGGCTTAAAGTGGTAGTGAGCCCTATAATTCAATATAAACAAACTATCTAGATATCCATGTTTCTGATCCAAGCTGCAAATATTTGATGAAAGAACAAAATGGATATGGCTGGCATTTTTTTTCTGCTTTCTTGATGGTGGTTAAGTCATACTCGAGGGTTTGTTTGTTTGAGGTTTAATGTCATACTCAAGGGTATTTCACTTATAGGACGACTGACATACTCTAGGGTAATTAACTTATACATGTATGAACATGGACTGTCTATTACTTACTCTGTATTAATTAAATATGATGGAAATTGAGGAGGAACCACTCCTGCGATTGCTGGGGTCCGCTTATTTGACTCCCTTATATACCTGAGGGTGACTGAGTGAAACAGTTGTCCGACACGCGGACCCTTTAACAGTAACCGTAAGCTCAGTACATGCATGGCTTTGAATTTAACATACATTGATAATTGATAGAGGTTCAAATCATACCTTCGATAATTTCTACTTTAGCTCTCTGTATTTCTCGTCGTATTTCCAGAACAATTTCTTGTTTAAATGCATCCATATCTCCAGGTGAACCATTACTTATGGTAGATGCTTCCTGTCCAGTCAGTGATGTTTTTCTCCTGCAAGAAAAAAAAAGTAGAAAATAAATTAACCAACCGGGAAATCGGAGCAAACCAACCTGTAACAACAAGTTGATTGGCTGATGGATTGGTGTTAATTGTCATTGTTAAGAGAGTATTTCACAGGATAGAGGTGTACTTTAACTTAACAAACCTATATGCGTTGTTTGTCTGTTTGATTGATTGGGGTTTAACGTCGTACTTTAGGGTATTTCACTTATATGACGACAGATTGTCCACTTAACTCTGTGTCTTGCTTTATTACAGTGGAAAGAGAGTAGAAACCTGGTAAACCTGGTTTCAAGTCATACTCAAAGATATATAACAAAAATGCAACAGTGTATTGCAACAGTTTGTTTGTACGGTTGAGGTTTAACAACATACTCAAGGGTATTTCACTCATATGATGGCTGACTCTCCCCTTCTTATTCAGACTTATTTAAATGCAGTTCAAAACAGTGATGAAAACATGTAAAAAAATCATACCACACCTTGTGAGACCCCCATATGCATAAGATCAACACTCAGACTCAAGCCTGTCGGCTGAACATTGAAGGAGTATCAGTCATCAAACAGGCTAACCACTAAATCACTGGCCAGTGTACATTGACTAATAAATTTAAGATAACTCAAAGCAAAACACAAAAAAATGTATACAATTAACATGTACACACTTCAAACATAAAAAAGAAAAGTGCAGTGGGAAGGGTTGGTGGAAATTTAAAAACGAAACATAGTATAGCAAAATACAAATTACACTGTTCCAATCAAAACTCTTATGAAACAAGCCAATAAGCTAGCAGGTTCCCCGCCAAATGCTCATTTTGATCAAATCTCCTTTTACCACTTAGTTCTGAGAACAGTTTCTATTCTTTTAAAGGATAAGGCATAGTACTATCATACATATTAATTGACACCACTTTCAGGATGGTAATCTTTTTAAGAAATGCAAATTCTTAGCGGTTAAAAACAGTTAGAAGTGAATATTGTAATCCATCAAGATATTTTCAAGACAGTGAGATTTTAAAACAAAGCAATCCTGGCCATAATATTTAGCAAAATTTGGTGCAATGCAATCCCTAACAGCAAGAAAAGGCAGGTATATTTTAAGTATGAACTTATTCGATACATTTGCATTCAAATTATTGTGAAAATTGCAAAATAACTCAATGACAGCCATCCTTCATTGCAAGAGGAGAAAGCTATATTTCAAGTTTGATAGTCAATAATTTTTCTTAACGGTATTGTGTTTACATTGACTGATTGATTGGTGTTTTACGCCGTGCTTAAGGGTATTTTACTTATAACAAACAAACACACATGTACATGGTGTAAAATGACATAATTTAGAGAAATTTGATGTTAATCCCAATCTTAACAGGAAGAATAAATATACCAATGTTGATCTGTGAATTAGTTATTGAGTTCACAATTCTCTGCAACAAGATTTAAGATTACGGATTAGTAGCGGTAGGAGCAATTAGGTCAAAAGCAACTTGATACCTCGCTGCAAGAAGAATACGCTATATGTATATATTGTTTGCAGTCATTCGATGACAATTTTTTTTATGGAATTTGGTAAAAAGGAATCACATCCATGGTTGAAATAGCTACATAACAAGTTAAAAGTTGATTTGTGGCATAGTTTTCCTGTCAACTTGCTCAGAACATTCTTGAAATGGACAGAATAAGGAGAGACAGTAGTTTTCAGGTCATCTTGCTCACAACATTCTTGTAATGCACATGATGAAGAAGAGACAGTATTTGGTGAAATGGGATCTCATTCATCATTGAAAGACAAAGTTATATTCCAAGTTAGAAGTTAAATGGTGCAATGGCGGACACATACTGCATTTCACAATTTGGTGAAATGCATTCACGTACATGGTCTCAACAGGGAGGAAACTACATGTACATACTACAAGGACAGGATGATGAAAGGATGGACGGACACTAGCATTTCCAAGTCACCCTCTTACCTATGAGGCAGGGGTATGGCATACTTTGTTAGTAATTCACATGGGTTGGGAAGGGTATAAAACTGGGGAATATCTCACTGTGAGTCCATGTACCTTCTCCCAACTTTAGGAGATTCTGATCCGTTAAACTTGTTCCCGTTGCCATTGTTCTGCCCTGGTTTCTCCCATGGGCGTTGCTTCACCTCTGTGGGTGGAGGAGGCTGGATGCCTGGATCAGGATCCTGTGTCAATTGAAGAAAAGACAAGTTTTAACAAGGGAAGTATTATTCTTCTACGCTGATTAATTTAACCTAGAGTTTATAGGTTGAGCATCATGTCATGGTAAAAAAGTTATTTTCTAAGGGAGATAATAAATTCTCTTTTATAGTCTCACACACATTTGAAACATGGAGGTCATCAGTTATCGATGGATTTAACCATACTGCATGAAGTTTTGGGAGAGATTGAAAAATTTACTTGATGCTTTGAAACTATTCCAAGTGCAATATTAATTGCAGATGGGTATGTTCTTTAAATTTTTGTTCCTAAAAGAGTTTCCTTTACCCATCTTTTAAAGGCACAATACTACAAAAACCGGAGAGTTTGTCTGTAAATTTTATTTTTGATTTGTTTGTTTTATTTGGGTTTAATGTTGTACTCAAGAGTATTTCGCTTACATGGTGACAGATTAACCACTTCACTGTTCCTGGCTTTATAAATAGGGCAAAACCAAGAGGAAACCTAATAAAAACCAAACCCATGATTGCTGGAGCCACATCGTGTGACTCACTCATAGACCGGATGGTCAACAGACTCCATTCTGCACTCGCTACATGTAACTATTTAGCCATGACTGCTTCCCAATAATATCTGTGAGCGTTGCCCCTAACAATACCTCACTTTGTAGACTGTATCGGTAATTTGTTTATATACATATGCACAAAACAATACCATTCCTGCTATCTGTCACTTTTGATGTAACTAATTTAAATACTTAAAATACAACAAAACCAACCCCGCTCTCTGTCTTCGCTCGTCTTTGGGCCAGCTTTTTCTGCATTTCGCTCATCATGTCATCTCGACCTCCAAATCGTGACAGTGTAGCTGTACTCCCAGCTCCTCCCACATCAGCGCTGCTAGGTGCCTCGCTCTCCTCAAGCTGATATACAAAGAGAATATTAAATGGTCAAAATGTTCATCAACATTCCAAGAAACAGTTTACACCAATACAGAGTACAGCACCAGTTTAAAGACTATGAAAACTTTATAAAGATAGACAAAATTTATTTAGCGTGTTGTAGAAGGCCGGGGGGCAGAGTGGTCTAGGTGGCCAGCATTTACTTCAGTACCTGACTCTTAGGTTCATACGCTTCGATTCCCAGATGATTTCAACCTGCAAACTAGAATCTGTTCAAACTAAGAAAGTGTTATCCCAAAATAACGAAAATAGAGTCAAAATTTATTTGTTCATCAGCTGAATTACCCGGGTGCAGATTGGACAATAACACCTCTTCCCTTAAATCTTATGACAGAAAATGGTAAATCAATAGTCTAAAGGTTTAAATTAAATTTTAAAAAATACATTCTTATTTTGACCTCTTTTTGTAAACTAGCTAGACAGTAAAATTGAGTTGTAAATAAAGTAGCTTAATTTCAACTGGTAAACTGACCATGTGTGCAATAGTTTAATACAGCAGATTTATTTACCTTTGGTGTTTTCTTTAATTTTGCTGCTTGTAATGCTGCGGCCAAGCCAGACTGTACTGGAGGGGCCTCAGGTACTTGACTGCTTGGACTTGGTCCCGTGGGAGCTGGGGGAGGGGGAGGAGGAGCAGGGGCACCTCCCATCACTGGAGCTTTAGGTGGACCAGGTGGGGGCACAGGTGGGGCAGCCGGAGCAGGGGGTGCAGCCGGTATCATGGGGGCAGCTGGGGCAGCTGGTGGTGGCTGTGGGGCAGGGGGAGCTTGAGGTGTAGGAGGCCCACCAACAGTCCGATCAGGCTCCCAACTTCCAGTCTGTGGTAAAGAAGCTATGTCCTTATATCCTAATAAAACAGAAGATGAAAAAATACCATAACTCAGGTGATGTCAAACGGCGAACTTTCATATAAACTAAAACGATTTGCCAATTTGACTGCCATTTAATGGTGTACTGATTTGAAAGCTGGCCTCAAGCACGTTTTAAGAGCGGAGAGTTCAGCTTAACAGACTGGTCACATTTAAAACCAATTTATTTGTGGGTTTAAGACATGTTAGATTGGTGACGTGTTTCAGGCCATGTTCAATTTTGCTTTTTTATTTGGGATTTGGATACATGCTTCTGGTTATTTGATTTGTTTGACAAGATACTAGCCCAATGGGTGAAGGGAACCACCACCAATGCCACTGGCAACAGGAAAAAACAAGCTCCCTCCGGCCGGCCACTTGAGTATGTCACATAAATGACAATTTCGCAATGACAGTAATTAGTTGAAAAAAACATAAAAAATGAGTAAGACCCGTTTTATAATTCATTCTTACAAGTAACCATTCTTCATGAAATGCGCATGAATTTGCAATATTGATTGATTGATTGGTGTTTTACGCTGTGCTTAAGGGTATTTCACTTATATGACAGCAGTGTATTCCAACAATAATTGACACTTACACAACCAAAATGATTGATTGATTGATTGGTGTTTTACACCGTGCTTAAGGGTATTTCACTGAGATGAAAGCAGTGTATTCCAACAATAATTGACACAAGCATAACCAAAATGTGAAGCGTTTCCATAATGTTGGAAAGTTAATTTAAAGACACCATTGCTACTCTTCAAACACACAGCCTTTTGCACGGTGCAAAAATTTGACAATTTTAAGATTTCAGTATTGGTACTATAAAAACCATAGATGCTTGCAATAAACATTAAGATGGATATTCCTCTTTTAAAGTTATATTTGTATTTGTCTATAGTCACATGACTGGGTACTTAAAGATGGCTGTTAGACAAAAGTTTTGAATAGAATAACACTCAATTGGGTTTGGTGTTGCCCCTTTAGCTCTAATAGTCCCAAGATACAAGGGCCTACATGGGCTTCCCGACAGACAAGAAGACTGAGTGTTATATTGTCCCAATTCTGTTCAGTAATTCCTAAAAGGGAAGACTTTTTATCACCTTGAGAAGCCTTTCTTTGGTGTGTTTGGAATTCTTCTCTCGGAACACTGAAAAAAAAAAAAAAAATAGATGCACAAGTTAAATTAAATTAGAATAAATTATCGAAGCAAATCAAAGACTTTTTTTTTTGGCTATCACGTCCTTCAGGTTTTTACATACATGTTGGTGGTATCTCACTTAAATAACATATTTCCATGGACTACATTGTACCTTTGTATAATTCTTTTCCAACATTTTCCAGGAGTTTTCAAGGAGGCTTTATTATTTAAATTAAAGGCTTGACTTTTTAAAAATATTATAAAGAATTGTGAAACATTTTCAAGATTTAACAAAAAAATTGTATATGCCGAGCATCAAATGCTAGGGTTCTTAAAAATAAACTCCACAAATTCGCATCTTTTATCATAATAATTTAAAAAATTTTAAGGAAAGTCTATGAATATTTCCAGGAAATCCCAGCAAAGGAAACCTTATGGTACTTTTCGAGGAATTTTCAAAACTGTATGAACCCTGTAGACAATCTCACTTACCTTACATCTCCCTGATCATGAGGTCCATTCTGGTAGGGGTTACCAGGGGGAGGGGGAGCTTGACCCACAGGGGCAGGGGTACGGTAAATACCTGTGGTTAAATGAGCAATGCTGTCAATATATCATCTAAATAAACAGTGTAAGGTATTTGCTAACCCTTTAAATAGTTTGATTGGTATAAAATGTTATACTTAGGGTTATTTCACTCACAGTGAGTCCACAAAGTGTATCATTGAGGTTTCAAGGTCGAAAAAAAAAAATGATATGCCACTCACTGTTTACCATTTTGACCGACTAAATTGACTTTTTTATGCTCAAGGGAATTTCATAAATATGTGGCAGAACAGTAATTGACCCCAGCACTACCATATGTCTTACAGTCGCATTTGTTTACAACTTTTTAATTGGCTTAGACATTACATTAAATACCGTCATATACCTGAAGTCTATTGGAGATTTGAACCTGTGCAGAAGGAGCACCAGTCCACCACATTAACAACTGAGCCACGACCCTAGGCACTGGATATTTAAAGGGCTTAGCTTTGTTTGGTTGTTTTGATTAAGGTTTAACGCCATACTTAAGGTTATTTCACTCACATGACAGAGTGGCATCTCCATGGGTGAAGCAAACCACCCTCAAGGCTACTGGCAACAAACAAAAGACAAGACAGGACACTGACAGGATGTAATACAAAGACATCATAAACAGATCAGCTTTATGTTGTCACTTACATTGTAGCTGGGATAGCAACAAGAAACTTTTAAGTTATAT
>JAQQZZ010074766.1:0-20751 GCA_030265115.1 Mopalia vespertina
CGCACGAACTGCATGCTTGTGCACGTCGGAGTTGCTGTGTGTCATGATGTCTTTGACAACGCATTTACCTCTCATAAAAATAATAATAATATCTCTTGTGTTAAGTTTCAAGAAAATATTTAGAAATTTATGAGTGTGAAGTTTCTTTATTGACTGAGTATATATGTAGGTCTGACATGTACCTATCGATAGTTTGGTCTAAACCGACAAATCACAGAACTGTTCCTCAAAACATGGTTATGACAAAAAAGATCAACAGGGAACACATTTAGAACTGGCATAAGGCAGTTCAAGATCACTTACAAATACATTTGGATAAAAAAAACAACGGGGTTTTCTCTCCAATAATTTCTCTCTCAAAGATGCTAATCACATTATCGATCTGCCTTCACTAACAAATGATACATTTTTTTTGTCGTTGCTCAATAATCAGCAACAAGAATCACACGACCAGATCAACTTAACATGGAAATGTACGAGTGTATTCACAGCTTCCAGTAGGGAAAATGGTAAAAATCTAAAGAAACGCAGTAATCGAAAGTCCCATGTTAACCTAAATTGAGATAAATAGCCCTATTATGTCCATGGGTGTTTTTTGTCGTCTCTATTCAAATTCTGCAGTCCAAAACCACGGTTCTTCACATTCCTTGGGCGTTTTTGTTCCCTGATAAAGGGCAGTGTGTTTAAGGTACATCCATGCTATCAGCTATGGAGGAACATTTTTACAAACTGAACATTCAAATTTGATTCCCTTTCTTTTCTTTTCTTTTTTTTTTTTTTTTGCTGGATGAGCGCTGCTTTCATATAAGAGAAATAAAATCGAGCACGTTATTAAACACGGACTTACCAACCCCAGAATGTATTCTAGCTTGATGATGCTTACCAATTACAGGGTCAACCCTCTTCCATGTCGCTCAGAATAAAAATCCAATAAATTATTGCAAGGCAATTTTACTTAACAAGCTACTAATAAAAAAAATTTAATCCGGGAAGTCACAAGCAAATCTAGTTGCCATAGTGTTGTATTCGCGTACTCACTGGCGAGACCCATAACGGGATGCAAGCGTATTTGACATCTTAAATCTATGTCTCAACACCGTTCATCAGGAAGACAGGATAGATCGTAAAGACACGCAGTTGCTTTAAAAATGGTTTACTACACTCTAAGAAATAATGGTTATTCGAGGGTTCTTTAGAGAAGACTTTGGTTCTATATGGAACCATTACGACCAAAACGGTTCTTTGTTGTCAAAAGAAAGGGAGAAATACTTTAAAGAGTTGTTGTGAGAGTTCCATACAGAGCCATGACTGAAGAATCGTAAAGGGTTCCATTAGAGCCATATATGTCTAAGAGTGTAGTATTATATAAAACACACTTTGAATATAACGTATGATTGTCGGCAACCATTATATTCCTCTAAAGTTACGCTCAAATGGTTAGAGCAAATAACATACACATAGTAGCATAGGTGAAAATCTAGATTTATTTCACAGGATATAGGAATGGTGATATAGGAAAAGTAGGAGCTGAAATACGGAGGTTTTGAGTTATGACTTTACGACAATAAAGTGACGCCCATTTGCGAAATGGAGTTGCCACATTATGATACGGTAGGGCAGTCTGTCTATACTTTAACATTGCGTGTTGTTGGTTTTCAGGAAAATATAGCTTTAAAACTGTAACTGTTGTCACAATGAATCCGTCGTGTGATAATAAGTCTCTGTTAAAATTTGTTTCATTTTGTTGTATAATTGTACAGTACTTCAACAACAACATCAACAGAGACCTTCAATAATTTCAAGTTAGCACAATGAAGAGTGGTGAGCATTATATTTAATGATTGGAAATAATTGATGCGGAATATAATTCTCGCTTCATCATTGAGATGTCTTGGTCTGATGAGGCGGGAGATCCCTAATGAATAGTTAGATGTACATATCTTTAATATAGTGGCAGTTTGAAGCACCTCTCTAATTCATTCGATTGATTAAGTCTGTCTTGTAGCAACAGCCATTACTTCTGCGCCTTCAAACAGAAATCGAGACACAAAATCAATCAAATGTCCTCCAGTAATCTCCGGGAAACACCAGAATAAGGGATGTAAACTAACTCCCTGCTAGATAATATACTGAGCAGGTAAGTCCGTTTCAATTTCTACCAGCAATAGGTGGTTGACCATAAACACAAAACTACTCAGTAGTAAAACTCCCGATTCGAGTCATGAATTCCAAAGAGGACTGTAAATAAAACATTTGTCCATTCTTAAACGATTCTTGGAAAACCGTCCTGCCTTGGTGTAGTTTAGATTTGCGAGCTTGACAACAAGAAGATTAGTGACCAGTTTATGTGTGTTTTATACGCTGTAGTTATGCTACACGATTTTCGAAAGTAACTGTGTTAATGATAAAACAGACGTCGAATTGACGAACAGCAGCACGACTGGTCAACTGATTTATTGGCACAGTGGAAATGTGTTAGTGCCATTTCCGCAGACCTATTGAAGGCTGACCACACGCCAAGAGTTCATTGTTAAATCGAAGAAACATTATCGCAGCCTGTGTCTATGTGGATAGATACGTCTGGTCGTTGATTGTTAAAGACGGAGACGACGAGGTCAATTACAGTCCGACTATCCAAAGAATCAAAGAGGTTCTTTAATAGCTATAGTGTAACCTTTCTGTCACCTTACCTGGTTGAGAATTAAAAATATCATAAAACTGCCTTAAAACACATTCACAAATGAGGGCAGCCACTTTTATTTGAGTCATAAATTCCAGAGATATTCGCCAACAAAACATTTATCTTTTCTTTAACGGTTCATAGAAAACTGCTCAGCCTCGACTTAGTTAAGATCGAAGACCTTGAGAACCTAGGTTGGTGTGCCCTTGTCGACCTCCGGTTAATGAGGAAATCATCGAGCACTCGTCGAGATGCTTTATACTAGGTCTCCTCTCAGTTTTTCGCCGTATTAAGTGCGACTATTGCTCAGTACACCCGCACAATGTATATATTATATACCATTATAAGTACATAAAACATAAAACTCGATAAATGTTACTTGTGCCCATGATCAATACGATCGTTAATGAAGGTGTGTTTTTTCCTCGAGATCTACTGTGATTAAGAAATATGCTACCATAACAAATTTGCTTAAAAAAAAATTATGGACATATCTTTTGTTGGGCATTGTTCCAATCGGTATGAAAATTTGAGATCCACTCCTTTAGACATGTCTCCTAGGTATATATTGTATATGAAGGAGTCGGTCAAGGTGATTTTAAGTTATCCTTAGGGTGGAACTTGTGAGGTTTCCTCTCGCTTCTCCGTTGTATACCTTATAAATACTGATGTACGCAGTAAACCTGTACAGTTGCCGTGGAAACGTCTTGGAGAGCAAATCGTTGGCCCGATAATTTGATGTAAGCCGGAATGAAAGATGTCATTTAAGGTTTATCGATTTAGTTTATTTCAAGTTACTGAGAAATCCGGGCATGTCGGAAGTGTCAAAAATGTCACTTTTGGTGGTTCGGATTTTTTTCTTCAAGCGTGGTATCTCTCTATTCTATTTGAGTTTTTGACTTGTCCAACAATCGATTCGCCGGCACCACCCACCAAGAAGTTACAACTCGTATAGAAACCCATCTCCACTGAATTTTTCCTTCTGGTCAAAGGAACCCTTCTTAAATGAAAATCCGCTATGTAGCAATGAATACCTTAAAATTGGACTTTGTTATGCCCGATGGTTGTTTCCGTTGGCTTTTAAACCCTTCCTCTTCGCCTGGTGAAGCTCGGCTAGATGGAAAACCCTGAAAGATTCTCTGTCACTTCTGATTACTTGTAAATGTCGAACGTTTGCAAATTTTAATTTTTAAAAGTGACTGTGTTAATGACTTAGCATGAATGGTAAAAATGATTTATTGGCACAGTGAAATGGCCCTAGTGCCATTTCCGCAGGCCTATTCGCGGCTGACCACACGCCAAGACTTCATTGTAAAATCGATGAGACATTATCACAGCCTGTGTCTACGTGGATAGACACCCTTGATCGCTTATTGTTCTGGATGGAGACAACGAGGTCAATTGCAGTCCGGCCAGACCAATCCAAAGAATCAAAGATGTGCTTTAATCACTACTATGTAACCTTCCTGTCAACCTTATCTGGCTGAGAATTAAAAAATTCATGACTGTTTTTTAACACATTCATGAGTGCGTCCCCCTCCCATTATTCGGGATATGAACTCCAGGGATGTTAGCAAATAAAACTGTTTTTTTAACACATTCATGAGTGCGGCCCACTTCCATTATTCGCGTTATGAACTCCAGGGATGTTAGCAAATAACAAAATTATCTTGTCTTAATCGATTCCCAGTAATCTGCTCGGCCTTGACGTAGTTAATATTAAAGACCTTGACAACAAGGAGCTGTAAAGGGGACCCCTGGTTTCAGGTATCTGATAAGATGGAATTACAGTTCATTGGTTTTTGAAAGTGCTTATGTTTAAACACACATCAAATTGATGAGCGGCGGCATGGCTGATAAAAATGATTTATTGGCACAGTGAAAGGGTGTTAGTGCCGTTTCCGCAGGCCTATTCAAGGCTGACCACACGCTAAGATTTCATTGTTAAATCGATGAGACATTATCGCAGCCTATGTCTACGTGTATAGACACCTCTGGTCGTTAACTGTTCTGGACAGAGAGGACGAGGTCAATTCCAGTCAAACCAGACGCATCCAAAGAATTCGAGAGGTGCTTCAATGAATAGGATTTTGTCAATCTCCCTCCTATTCTCAACTCAGCAGACCGAATCCCCTTAGCTAACATAAGCTCCAGGTTGGCGACATATATATTCACAAGGAAGATCTTTTACTGAAGGATGATACACTGATGGTGAGGCCAGTCCCAACCCTTCGTTTGGTGGTTCAGATGAATACATCTAGCTAACATAATCTGAAATGAATGTTTTTATCACTAAGAACCCGTCATGGAGTCATATATTTGCGGCATAAACAGATTTATCAGAGCAGACAAAGTCGAAATTGCGTTTTCCACCTGGGGTCGAACCTTGGACCTTTGAAATCATGTGCTCTACTGACTAGACTTCAGTTCTTCACGATAGGATGGCTCAAACCTACTCCCATTGTGACATCGAGGGTGGTTTCCTTCACCTATTAGGCAGTCATATGAGTCAAATAACATTAAGTGCGACGTTAAGCCTCAATCAAGCAAAATATTTGCAAGCGAATTCCATTGCTGATTCAATTTTAACGCTTGTCGAACCGATGTATACATGGGACGTTTCATTTACCGACTTTTCCCTCATCTAACAGAATGAATACGAAGTCGTCAGATTAGTAAATACCATTTATTACGACTTTGGACACGGCGAACAGAATTCAGCGAACACTGCGTACCAACCTGCCCCAATAAGTTTTAGCACAGTTGGTATTAGCATATAAAGGAGGCAGCCTTCGATTCTGATTAAAGTGAAGCAAGCAACTGTGAAAACGTCTTCTAAAAGTCCACCACAAAACAAAACTGAAGTAACAGATTATCTTGACCCAAGGGCAGAAAATTACATCGCACTCGGTAAAGATATTTTAAAATGGTAATCGTAACCCACGTGCTCAAAAAGACCGGGGTGTATATAAAATAAAATTCTGGCTAAATAATGCTTTAGAAATGACCTTAGATTATAATATTCCAGCTGTAGACTTAATACGTAGTCCGTTGCCATTAACAACCAAAGAAAGTGTTAAATAAAAGGCTGTAAACACTTTTAACATATATTTTTTTTTTAAATAATCGCCAAAAACTTTGCTACTTTCTTTTTATTTTTGTATAGATATGTTACAACCACACCCGCGTTGGAATCCCGGGGGAGGCAAGTAAAATGGTTTTCTCCACCTTAACAATATATATGACTGCCACTGTACCGTGCACCAACCTATAAGAGAGTATTTGACAATATTTTAGCCAAACCGAAACGATAGGATCAAAATGTTGCTTTAATCAATACAATTAATCAAACTCTCTCCCTGCTTCAAGAGCGCTGAGTGGAGCGCCGTAGCTAACATTGGCTCCAGTTGTTGTTATCTGAGAGTCTGAGTCGAGATCAGTCTTGTGTTTGGCGGCACAAATACTTTACAGGGATCAATAACCTAACGATACCACAGCGATAGGGCGTCAGGCCAGTTTATTAGTAGGATGTTCTGACCAAGTTAACACTTCCACAGAATAAAGTCAGCTGGGCGTCACCTCTATTTCAATTGAAGATTTTGTAACTTGCGAATCGTTGATACTAATATATATAGAGACAAAACAGCACGATTCCATCGGGAATCAAAGTCGGGACTTTTGTCTAATCGAACTACACCCAACCGATTATACGGAGTTATAGAGTCTCACGTATTTAGCGGTAGTACTGCATGTATCCTTATTGTTCACGACACCGGTCAATAACTGATATATTCCCATAGCAACAGGCCTAATCCATCGCCTTTCCAAATTATTATTAAGTACTCAATTGCCCTTTTAAATACCTATATTTAATGCTTTTCACGGAGTCGTTCGCTAAGTGGGAAAACGTTTTCAGAGGTTAAGCAACAAAGGCAAATCTTCCCAACTTATAGTCATTGAAAGTCATCAGGAGTGTGGGTCTACGTACTACTTTTGTTTTTGTTCACGAGATACCTTGGTTACAGAACAACAATCATAGGATATGTAAACCTCTTTCCCTTCTTCTCGACTTGCGGGTACCTCATTCAAACTGTGTCGCTATGTTTTGCATACCGATCTTTAAAACCCGTATTTTGTGTTGCTGTTGGGTGCAGCTCTAGGACTTGAAGAGAGAATTGGCATCATTTTAACTTTCTGTTTGTGCCAGAATTTGTAAGAATGTAAGGGGTACCCGGAAGTGGAGTGCTGGCCAAGGCTAGTCGTGACACTTTTACACAAAATGTACAACTGAATCATTACTGGCTAGTTGGTCGTGATAGTCAAATGCTGCATACAGCTCTAACGCAAGATATTCACGCAAAAGAATCTTTTTTTTCGAAATCCAATGCACCCTATGACCACATTTCGCAACTCGAGTCAAAAAGTGCTAATTTGAAAAGGCTTTTGATGATAATGGAACAACAAATCATTTTTCAATTAACCAAATGAGTTAATTTAATAATGCAATTACACCATCAAACGTGAACTGGTGTGTTGTAGGGCGAATATTCAATAATTTCAATCAGATTGCACGGATTCAACCCTGAAGCGTCAGCGTAGATGAGGCCATGGAAGAAACGCTTTCCTCTGATAAGGACTGAATAATTAACCTGAGTATTTAATGTTAAAACTGTTCCAGGGAAAGGAGGGGAATACTATCAAGGATTGTCTGATAATAAATCCCCAGAGAATAAAGCTTAACTGGACTTATAGAATCAGTTTGTGTAGAGATAACCCACTCATCGTCTCTTTTTATATGTGTAATTAACAGCAGGTGTTCTCAATCATTGCAGTGAAATTCCAATATTCTAACATAAGTTTTCCCATCCTGGAATGCTTATTGCTACTTTCCCTTGGGTTGGTGACATCTGGCAGGCTACAGCGTTTTGGTGCGAACGCTGGTCTACAGCTTAATTATATTGTAAAAATAAAACGATTTCAGTTGCGAAATTGAACTGAAAAATACAATACAATTTTCTTCCAATATAATGACATTTGTAATTGACTGGGTTAATTTTTTTTACGAGGAAGTGGTTCGGAAGACTAGAGGCTTTGGTGAATGGGTTTCAGATTTTGGCATTAATAGGACATAGGTTCTGGTAAATGTCGTTTTGATTTCGGATGAGTATTTACAAGAGATGTTTTCGTAAACATTTTCGGATTTTATAATTCACAGGCAGAGTAACTGGTAAATTGTTCATTTATGCTAGGATTGAAGAGACCGATATTAACGGGTTTCTTGGTATTAAAAGTTTTAACATGTCTCTGTTAACCCTTTTTTTTTTTTAAATATGTTTTAAAGGGTTTTTTATGTTAGATTTTTGTGTTACACGACGGAATTCCGGATGAGACCTTTAAGATTATTCAAGGTTCTTGAACGAGTCCGATAAAAATACATGCTGGAATTTATTGGAACCAAAATCAAGATAGCTGTAACTAATTCATTTGTTGTAATCTTTTAGACGAAATAATTTCGGTAAAATTTATCTTTCAATAAACTTCGAAAAAAGGCATTCACTATATCATGGTGCTTATTGGGCTGTTTTGCTTCATTCGGATAAGCCTAATTTTCTTCGACTGGGATTTAATATTCAGGTCACATCATAAATTCAAGATTGGCTGTTTATAGGGTAATCAAAAATCTGGGATGAGAAAATGGTGAGATAATTGAATTTCCTCGCGACTATAACAGAATATGCCGAGCATTAAGGTTAACAATCCTTTGAATAACGTCTAAAAACGATTTTGTGGGATTAAACGTCCTATTGTAAACCACACCATAACTGGTTAGATCATTTAATAAAATATACAGTTTGCCCTCTGGTTAAAGAAAGTGTGTCAATCACAGCAGGAGTCCTACTGTCTTTACACGGCAATAGAAGATCTTTACTTTTCTAACAGTCGAAAACGTCTTACATTGTATAATTCTGGACTAAAATGCTTTTGTACCATTGGAGTACATATGAGTGAAATGCTCTTGAGCATAGATTAAAAAATCAATCAATGGCAAACAAAAATTAAGTGAAACGTTGTTTCTCTCTCTCTCCAATAAATCTGCCCTTGGTAATGCTAATCACAGCTATAAAAATCCATCCTTGTGAAATGGAATAGTTTTTTTTTTGCTCTGTCCAATTCCAGTAAGAAAAATGACATTATGTGTATGAGTATTTCATTATTCTTAACCTCCGAGGAAGACTAATGTAACAAAAAAATGTTACTAAATAAAAACGGTTCAGATCTGGTCAAGCCAATTTGAGAAAAACAGACTATTAGGCCTTTAAAATACCTCTGCTTATGAAATTATTACTGTTCCCTCCTTTCACAAATTCAAGACGTAAGAGCATCTCACTGTTTAAGTCCACTTAAAAGAAACAATCAACAAATAATTGCCATTATCCATGGAGCAATCATGATTTGTCTATTTGCAGAGCGAAGGGGGTCAGTAGAAACTGGTGGCGTGGTTTACCGCTTCGAACAGCCATGTAGTTACGCTTATAAATATATATCAAAGAAACACACCCTTGAAATGTGCTGCAATGTAGATGGATATATGTACATTTTGTTCAATTCATTATTTTTATGTTTAATAATAGTAAAACATAAGCATGAACAAAATCTTTTTGTTTAAGCCCCCTTTTACTATCATGTTAAAGTGGCTTGTGTCCATACACCAAAGCTGAACAAGAACTCACAACTACAAATTTCTTCCAAAATAAAGAATTCGTTATTGACTTGTAACCATATACACAAATGTAACAACACATCAGGACTGACGAAATTAACCTAAAAGAAGTTAAAAATAAAATTTAAAAATGGTGTCTTGCAGAAATACTTTATTAAAAGAGAGATAGTTTATTGCCAGACCCTTAGGAATTCATGACCAATATCCTAGGAAATCTTTGGTAATATATAAGTTCCCAGGATTTCTGCCATTTTTTCTTTTACTATTTCAGGAAGATGCCTTAGAGATCACTTTGGTTGAGGCTACAAGTAAAGAAAAGTAAACGGTTTCTGGATGTTAGGATTGGCAAAAGAAAGTCAGATAATGGCTCTTGGAATGTTAATATTGGAAAACAGGATGACCAGATTCTGAAAGAGCAATTTTCTTGTGATGAAGATTTAAAAGCTAATCGAGAGCAAAGCTGTAATGGGGATTAAGGTCGGCCTTGACAGAAGTCATAAACGGCTATCAGAACAATTTGTCGACATTAAATATTATAAAAAAAAAATAAAATGTTCCGCAACTGACTAGTAATTATTAACAGTACTTGCGATTTCGGTCGTGTAAATTATTTTAGTACACCAACCCTTACAGAAGGATCCTTAAGGATTTTGGACATCCTATAGGTGAATATAAAATCCTATATGATCTTATAGGATCACATAGAAAATCCTATAGGATTTGTCTATAAGGGAGGTAGCCACCAGATATCAGTTTTAAAGGCTTAGACACAATGCAACTAAAGACAAATGCAAAATCCATCCGTACGTAAGATTTACCAGAGCTTATTCCAGAATCATGTTAGCATTTTAAGTAAACATTTAGAGTTTTACGCGTGCAACAAATATCTCCTGATTGTGAATATGTTGTTGAATTGGGAACGGTAAAACGGTCAATAAATTTCCCCCATATGAAAGTTGATTCTGGTTACGATCGGCTGTACAATGTTTCGTAGCAATGATTATAACATTCCAGAGCTAGATTTTATTCCGCGAATAGCTTAATGATTGCCCGAGACCGGTAACCGCGTAATACATGTATTTATGCCCGTCAGCTTAGTCGAATTAAGTACTATCATTTTCATAAAACATTACTGGCTTTCCGCAAGAAAATTCAGATTTCTTTTTGTACGCCCACAACAATGGACACCTAAAGCAGTATAGCAAAATCTCTTCCGATGTTGCTTATTGTACCGATAACCAATCATGCATAAGTCAGAAGCAATCTTCACTTTAAGAGACATAAACACAGATGTATCTGAGAGTAGTAAAAAAAACAGAAATCTTAGAGAAAAGCAAGTTGCCTTTAAGGTAAAATGCACCAATTGCCTAAGGTTACAGACGAAGATAGATGCGGTTGGAGAACGAGCAAATCGGCCACCGCCGATTTACAAATAAAAAAATACGACCATGGCGCCTGAATTATTGACTTACTCATCTGTTTTTGATGGATTTATTTTTTTCGAATTCCACTGCCGAAAGAAAAGAAACGGGTTTGGATGCAAGAATTGAAAGGCAAAATAGGTTACGTAGGTTAGTTTTATTTTTTGGCAAGGCTACATTTTACATAGAAGTATGCTCATAACCCAAAACACCCAGTCAAGAAATCGACTGGTTGTTTGCGTTTTGGACACACCATCTTCCAGATCAACTTAACTCGACGGGGAATCCGTTCTGTGTTATTACTTAAACACTTGTCGATATGGTGAATGGCAGACGCCATTCCAATCGCTGTGATTTATATACAGTGAAAGGAGATTTAGTCTATAGCTTTCGCCCCAGTCGGCAGACTACACAGCCAGACTCCGCATTCATTGAAAAATCGATGAGACATTATCGCTGCCAGTCGTCTGTGAATGGCCACTCTGTCCGTAGACAACCTCGGCAGACAATCTTCACTGCACGGAGACGACCAGGTCAATTTCAGTCAGACCAGGCCAATCTATATAATCAAAGAGTTGCCTTAGTCAATAAACTTAACCAATCTCTCTATTTTTCTCAAAGACGCGGAATGACGCGCCATGACCAAGATTGGCGCCAGTTATTTTTGGCCGACATCACAGATTAACCGAGATCCAGTAAGCCGTATGGCGGCACAAATATATTTGTATAGAAAGTCAATACCAGTAACCTACTTTCAATAAAGGGGAAAACTCAACTTTCTTAAGGCCACAAAAACACACCCTAATGTATGTAACATCACACTTGGTATAGTTTAAAAGCTATTAATGAAACCTCGCCCCTCCCCCCCCCCCCCCAAAAAAAAAAAAAACTTCATCCCGTATTATAAAATACACCGGCAACTGATGACCTCCTTGTTTTGAATGTGTGTGAAGCTGATGAGATTTATCTCCCTTGGTCATTTCGTTTTTCCATGACGCAATGATCTCCATATAAACTCTGGGCTAGTTAATCAGCTTTGTCACGGACTACCTTTACTGATTACTATATGATGTACCAGTTAATGGTTATTGTTCCTTTTGGGATACCATACATTGTTTAATTTTGAATTTGGCGCCAAGGCCATCGGCTGTAAGCCAGCGTTTAGTTATAGGAAGTGCCATTCGTGCTAACTGTTCTTTTTGTTCGGCTCCGTAGGGTGCATTGGTTTTGGGACCATATTGTGTAGTCCAATAAAGAGCTTCCTGTTGCCCTGGTACTTTTAGAGCTTAACGTAAGCCAAGGGGCTACATGAAGCCGATTATTTTGCCAGTAGTATTGAGTTTAGTTTCCTTCACCCATTGGACTGGCATAGGCCTTCATCATGTAGTGATGTTATCGAACCTAGGATTAATTTTAATAGTGCTTTGAACAACTGGTCGCAGCTCTGAGTAAGTGACGGAGTCGGACAAGTCTCTTCATTTACACATTGGAAACCATTATCACTGTCTGCGTCGGGAATTAGTTTAATGAACAGAATTTGTTTTCTGAAAATGTGGGAAATACTTGGCGTATGAAAACCAGTGGAATCTGTTTCCGGTGTTATACTGATACGCCGGTAAACACAGTGCAGACATATCACACATAAAAGTAACCATAACCCAGAACACGTGTACTATATGTATACAAAACAGTCTAAAGTCAGATATGATAATTAAATGAAAACCTGTATGTTCATTAGCTTCTTCTTTGGGCCCGCGGTCGTGTCTAGCGGGGATCGCAGCTGCTAAGTGGTTCGCGACCCTCTATTGTTGATGGGGCCTGCATTTGGTAGCAAAATGGTCAGCGGCTTTGGCTAATCAGTTAGCGGGGACCGCGGTGGTGGCAATATGGTTAGCGTGCTCCGTGGCTAGCAGGGTCACTGTGGTAAACGCCATTCGATAACATCCCAAAATGACAACTATCCTTTTAATAATTTTATTAATGGGAACCTTTTATCTTTATCAGACTATTTAAACGCAATAAATGGTATTCGTAAATTAAGGATGGAGAAACCATCGAATGTACTGCGCAATGATAAAAACCTTGTATTTCAGTCAAACGGTTTTCACAACTCTTTTGCCCATCAAAAGTAAATCTGTTACCCTATAGACGTTTTAATACAAGCAGTTACAACAGTTTTGTGGATGTTTTACGTGGCAAGCACGTTTACCTTTATTGTACATATGTGGAGTTCTTTTAAACAATTGTTGAATTGTGTTTAACATATGTGAATTTTTTTCTCGCATATATGTAATTAACGCCTTTATTTCACGTAAGTAGCAAATTATTCCGCCGATTTTCAAATACGGAAAATAGTCTATTTCGACACTGTGAAAGAGATTTCTCAATATACTGAAAAGACTTTGAAACGTGCAGAATAAACTTTCATTTAACGTTAGTAAACGTCTTGGTTATAAGAAAAATAAAAAAGCTACTTGAACTCTATTGTACATGTTTGAATTAGAAACACAAAAGCCAACGATTTTTCCCTGGCAGACCTACAAACATGGCCTAAACCGCTTAAAATTTTTGTTTTTTCCAAATTTAATAGAACTTTCTGTACAAATCGGTCCATGGTTTGTTTCACAATCGCTCTGTTTAAACGTCTGTAAAATATCTTAAGCATCCATTTTGTCAATGGGTGTTTTGAATAGCATAGCGTTGCCATTGGTAGCGTTTGCGGTCAGGCGAGATAAATGTGACGAAAACAACAATTAACTCCAGTCGAAACATTTCTATTTTTAAGGAAATGAAATCCCTCAAATGGAGACTTGGTGGACAAAATTCGTTAAAGAGGCTTCTCTGTGAAAGTAGTCCCTAACGGAATTAATTAACGTTGAGCAAGCTTTTGCATTTTATAAAACACTGAGCAAAACGCCAGTAGCGTAATTTAGAAAAATTTCTAAGTAGATCTTAATATCGAATTGTTGTGGGTAACCTACATGTACAGAGATCTCGTGAGAAGGGAATTACAATGTACCTGGTATAGAAAATGACTGATAAACATAAAAGATATTCGGCAGGGGGTTAGAAAATCTCGTCTTGTATAACCTGGTATTCAAAGAAATAAAAAATTAACAAATGAGAATGTGTTACAACCTGTCTGATACAGACGGAAGTTTCGCCTTAACCAGAAGAGCCTTTAGATCATTGTTTTTCTTGTATACTATAACAAGATTGCTGTTGCTATATAAGAAGACTAGCGAACCGGGTGCTAGGCTGGTCAGATCGGAATATAAAACGGATCATGTACCTATTCGACCCTTTCACTAGTTCTCGATTGAAATCCAGTGAATATATTTGGCAAAAAGGCCTACAGGGTCTCCAGATCTATTATAACATGGTATTTTTTTTAATAATACAAATGCCTGACTCTTGACAGCAAGTTAAGTGAACCAAATACTTGGGCTTAAAGGCATTATTTGTCTCAATTTTAGTTTAACAGTCTTTGCGGTGTAAGGGTTGATACAATCAATCATTATTCTAGAGAAACAGCACTTAAAAACTGGATAGAGCTATCTAAATTCGGTTGAACACATGCTTCTTTTCTGTGTTACAGCTGTTTATTTCCTCGATCCACTCAAAATCCGATTGCACTCGTACATTTCTACATAAAACTGATTCCGTTCATCGCGTCATTTCTCCTGATGGAAATAGCATGTTAAGTTGTGAGGATAAAACGGTCACGTTTGATAAGGAAGACGGATTGTTCATGTGATTGGGATCATTAAGGCGCACGGAGAGAAATAATTGTAGAAGAGAAGGGCGTTTAAACAAAATGCAGCCTAATTGTATATGAATTGCCAATTACGGTCAGGCCACAAAATAGGGTTAAATACTGTACGCTTTAAGGTACCAGTCATGAGATACTTGTTTTGTAAAATTCGTCGGGGCTTTAATCATCTTACAGCTCAATCCAATATTGTTGAATAATTATCTGGAGGAAATGTAATTATTTGATCACCCAGTTAATCTAGAACTGTGGAGCAGGGATTCACACACGACACAATCGATATGACGGTGGGCATGAATTCGGTAAATGGAAATCTTAAGCAGCAACAACACGACAAAGTATTAGTTACAGACAACACGCTGGACATCGCGTTAAATGACCGTGGGCAACACCAGGGAACTAAACATTCCGAAATATCCCCTCGTCCCAATCCCAAAAAATTGTTGGGCATTTATCATGGAGGGACAAAGAAAGGTTTTATCAGACTTACCGATATCAGATAGAATAAATGATATTGATAAATTATTATATCTGAGTTATCGTTATTTATAAATGAATTATTGAAAACAATAAATGGTTAATCGATATGGTTAAATACTTATCTATTTCGATCGATATTTATTTATCGATATAAGTAATAGGTCTGTATATATTTATGGTTCATTTATACATCCCATTATTTTGATTTTAATTTGGTTCTCCATGTTTTATCAGTGTCCGAAAAATGTCCTATGTGCGCAGCAGGATTCAGTCTTAATGGATATAAATTCGTCATCCGATTCTTCTCGAGCCGTTTGTGGCAGGAGAATTCTCAAGAGATGAAACTGGAATTTTTATTAATTGATAAGTTTCGTCCATTGTGGCCTCACTGTTGAGTTAATTGTATTAACGAGAGACATTCTAATTGTCCTGGGGAAAGTTATAGCGCGAATTATAGACAAATACACCCTCGGCATAGATGCGAACAGAAGATAAGCCCATTAGATCTCGGATCTATTTCTGTGTTTATTGTTTCCCAAAAACCTCTTTTTGATTAACAGTACAGATTTTACCAGCATCACGAACATGTTTTCTGGCACCTTGCTCACGGTCAGTCAAAATAATCCGTCTCGACTCTATTCTCACGCTTTCAGGGTTAATGTAAATCAATATGATTGGATGATAGATTGAACGATTTCGTTTGATGGTGTAATAGAAATATTCTTAATGGCGTTCGGATAATAATAATTAGTTTATCATTAAGATGGATTTTTTGAATAATTAATCGGATAATAAGCCAACGAGCGAATACTTGTCTGGTGCGGACACGTGTCACATTACGGGGTTTTTCGGTTATGACGTTACGACAGCAAAGTAACGTCCCTTTGCGAATTAACATTACCGGTTTACGGTAAGGGAGGGTCAATCCACGAATTTTGACATGGGCAGTATAGGGAATATTGCAAATTAACAGGTAAACGTTAATTAAACCATATGAAATTCCTTTCCTTCTAGCTTAAAATATTATTTTTTGCAAATGTTACAATTTTAAAGTTATTTTTCTTGAAAACCTAGACAGGCTTCCCTACCGTGCCATAAAGTGGTAACGTCATTTCGCAAAGGGACGTCACTCTGTTGTCATAACTCAAAACTTCTGGGCTGGGTTGTTCAAAAGATAAGCCAGGCTTAAATTCGTAACGTCACAAAGAAAATCTTTTGTCACGTGACGTCGTACAACAATGGTTTAAAGTTAATACACTTTTCAACAACTGGCCCCTTTATTCGTCAAGTTTAATGAAAATCCAGCGACCGCTTTCACAAAACGTTGCACGACAATAAAATCTCGTACGATATTTTTACGACTATAGTTGAACATGACGAAATTGTATCCGACGATAGTTTGTTGTCGTACGACATTTTGTGAAAGTGGTCCCCGGGCTAGATCACTCGTGACGTGACGTCCTACAGCAATGGTTTAAACGTCAACACCGTCTGTTTATAATTATGACGTAACGACGTTCCTTTGCAAAGTGGTGTCGTCAATATACTGCAACGTTTATAAATGTCAATCTCATCAACACAACTAAACACAATAGGCTGGCGGTTTACCAAAAAATATCGATTTAAATGCTTTGCTTTGGCCATAAAATTAACATCAAGCTATATAAAAAGGAATGCAGAAGTCTTTATTGGCTTTTATTCAGCAACCATCAATGTTGTAAATACCACCCATTATAGACAATAATAATTCACGGGTCTTAATTTCATCAGTGGCATCCTAAAGGTACTTCTTAGTCGCAGTTCACAGGAGACTGCGGTGATAATGTCTGATCGAATTCTAATCAATGCAATGTCTGGGTGTGTGGTCAGCCAATTGACTCAGTCGATGGTACTTAAACCAACTTACTATGTCGATACTTTTTCTCTGCTATTCATAGGCACCATGCCATCCGTCCATCATCCTGACATTCTGTTCTCTTTCATACAGTAAATCAATTCCCATCATTAACAAAATGTTTACTCCTATGTGCTTTATTGAAATAGGATATAGTTAACGTGTGTTTTGGCAGGTTACCCAGTCATGTTGATGTCGCTGAGAACTAACAGACTAGTAGGTATACACGGTATTATCCTGTACAGCGAAGAAACAAACAAAAAAGAATCGTGTCCGAAAATATACCGAAAAAGATTGTTATCCAACCAACACACAAACCATGTTAATAATAAAAACTGTACCAGACATTTTACTTACAGAACCAACATTTAAGTGGGTTTCAGTGATAAATAATGAATCCTTTTTTTCCCCTTCCCTTATAAACTATTTCTACTCCGCTCCTGCTATGATCTTATGGGACAAGCCGCTATAATAGTGTCATTTTTTTAACACAAGGCAGGCCGTAGAGTCTCGGCAGCGAACCCCTTGATAGTGTATTACAAGGTATTCGCCAATGATTGATAACTGTGGCCTAGATTAAATTATTTAGGAAATCACAAAGCGATGAGAAAAGAAGATAAGCGTTTTAACTCTCACTTGCAAGCACATTTGCATAATGTTGGATGTCTGTCCAATTCCTCAGTGGTTTGAGATCAGATAAGCCTTTATTGTTTCCCACCTAAACCTCATTATGAAATCCTTTAAAAGATACAGATCGAACCAGGTCTGGTCTAAGCTGAAACTTCCGGGTTTGAAACGGTATAACTTGATTGTTAATATTATGACTACCATCCCTAGCATTATTATGAGTAGCTGTTTTCTTAACCCAGGCCGTGCACGTGGTTTACCAAAACACATCAAACTTTCCAGAGACTTCCTAAATTCCGAGCAATTGTGGATACAATAGGAACTGTTTATTCTCCATGGGAACATTCTTAGGTCCCTTATGTCATTATGACAGAGGTCGAGAAACAAGTTTTAGCTCCACTTATATCTGATGGTACTATTCCTTTTTATGTTCGTTTTGTAGATGAAACATTGTTGTTATTGAAACCCTTCTGATATTAGCAGAATTAAGACGAGTCTTAATTCATTTGACAATCCGCTTAAATTCACGTCAGAGGAATTCACTGATAACAATGATGTTTATTTTCTCGACTTAAAAATAACAACAGAAGGCACTGCCATATTTAGGAAAGCTACTCACACAAGACAATTTGTCCATTTTTCTAGTTTTCAACCATGGACAACAAAAACTGCTTGGCTTAAATCTTTACTAAGTCGTGCTAAAAGTTTATGTAGTAGTAGTACTAAATTGTTAAAAGAGAAGATCAGCTTAATAAGCAAGTTCTTAGCATGAAAGCCACTGTTTTACGACCACGTGTGTTTCCTTAGTCCAAAAGTCTTGCCATAAAAGCTACTTATGTTTTCATATGTGATTGTCTTTGAATCAAAATTAATTTATTATCTTTCTTCGGAGTTGTTACTATACTTTACTATTGATTGTTAATAATTCCCAGGTATCTCTGTTCAGTCTACACGTATAGCATCATCCGAACACATGGTATCTTTATATATAGACTACTATAGAGAGACCATGCGACATATCGCTGCTTAGTTGAATTTTGGCCTTGCCTCATCTGCTGGATTTCTATTGGCAGCATACTCCCAAAATCGTGGGACCCCAGCCTATCAGCGACGCTCTATCGCAAAACGTGTATTTAGTTTAATAGTTCTTTTCAAACATCTGCAACCTCCAACATTTGATTAAAACCTTCGCCGTCTTACCTCCATGCCTTGCGTACAGTCCATCAGCGTTGAAAAAGCTAAATGGTACTTGATCGTTACAAAATGAGACTCCAAGAAATAGAACAACGACTGGATTTGGATATTATTTTAACTGTGAACAGAAAACCTGCTCTTGATCATGTTTATAAGTTGGTTTCGAGCACTGCTTTCCATCATAAATTTTACACTGGTTTTCATCCAGATGTAATGGTGTTTGACTTTTAAAATTACTTAGCACAACGCCCAAAGGGAAAAGCTCAAAACACATCGTCATCCTTATGTGAATTTTCTGTCATGTGCATCATCGCTCCTAAGAACAATAAAAAAATGTATTGGGAGACGTGGCGCGTTACAACAAAAGACTTCTTATATTTTTTGTTTATTTTTTGTTGTTTTATGGGGGGAAGCCTATTCTTTTGTCGTTTTGGTTTGAATACTTGCATATTTTATCGGATGATTAAGTTGTAATAAAATATAATTCGTAAGTTACTTTTCAATATCGAAAGTGACGTCAACTGGTTGGACTTAAAAATAAATACAAGTTGACGGTGTGTTCTCGCCACCGCGTAGTTTAGCGGTTAATTCCTTTAATGGCTCTAGCGTTGGTACGTTGTCGTCCAAAAAAAATGATAAAGCAGGTGTTTTCGAACGGAAAAAAAACTGTCCTCAAACGGTTGTTCGCAAAAGAGTCTGTTTAGGCCAATATTCCCTTCTTCCGTGGTCTATCGATGGTATAATCCAGAAATAAGGTCCTCTTACGCCGATTTGATGACTGACATTGAGCCATCTTAATTGTCAAATCGATTTTTAAAAAGGTGATCCGGAAGCAGTTTGACGCGTAAGCAGAACATGTACGAGACAAACCAAAACACTCGCCACAACTGACAAAACGGCGATGGAGGTAAGAACTCCATTTTTAGAAAGCGTAAGCTTGCGTATACCCCTTCGCTATCACCATGTATTCGTTTTGACACGTTATGGTGAGTAGGCTATATTTATACATCGTTGCCTCGTACAACTGAATTGCATAACATGACGGGGAACCCCCATTTTGGAACCATCAAGTACCATCTAGATTTTCAACGCAGACTGGAAACTTTCGGATAAACCCCAGGCAGTCACGAGACGGCGCCCTACTTTAAGCCACAGTTACGAAAAATCCAGCTGCTTAAGAAACAGAAAATGTGTGATGTGGGTCAACTTTTTAATGGAAACAAATTTTGATTTTAGAATAATAAAATTTGTTAGTATCTTAAAAAAAGGAATTTCATTGATCTACAGCTGCATGACATCATAGCATAGTCCCGTTGTATTTATACAGCTGTAATCTCTTACGATCGCACAATGTACGCCGTTTAAGCGAATATCACTACATTCAAAATGGTTTTGGTTTATGACCAGGCGGGTTGTAGGTAAGGCAGCTTCCGGTTTTAATCAAATGGGGGAAACCCCTTCCATAAAAAAAATATATTTATTAAAATGGCGGACAAAGGCGTATTTTTTTGGCCAAGCTGCAGTAATTTGTGGATAACACACGCTACAAAAAGGATGGATGAAGATAAGGTACTATAGATTGGTTATTTGGGCTAGTTAACTTTATCAAGTTAACGTTGTTTCCGTAAAAACAAAAGCATTTTGCGGATAACAAATCATCGAAAAACGACAATCTGAAACACCAAGCGCACGTAGCTGTGCCATCAGTATAGCATGTAAACTATAAAATGACGGTACCTGGATCTACCACCGCGTAGCTGAAATACTACTGAGTGTGGCTTAAAACAACAATCAGTTAATCACAAACACACCGATTTGAAATAGAGGCTACACGAAAAAAGAGATTTTTTTCTATTGCTGTATATAAGAAGACTAGCAAACCGGGTGCTAGATGCAGAGTTCTGTATCTCTGATCGTCTATCATATCATGTAGCCGTAGAGATACAGAGTTGAAACGCTCAT
>JAQQZZ010074777.1:4149-20750 GCA_030265115.1 Mopalia vespertina
CACAGGAATCAGGTACCAAACTGACATCATCAATGTGTGTGGTCACAGGAATCAGGTACCAAACTGACATCATCAATGTGTGTGGTCACAGGAATCAGGTACCAAACTGACATCATCAATTTGTGAGGTCCCCTTAATGTCAGTTTGGTACCTGATTCCTGTGAATATTGACAAAAAGTCCTGGATCAAGGATAAAAATCTTTCGCCCTAAAAAGGAATTTTGTGTGAATATCTATATCTCTGTCTTCAACAAAAGATGTTCAACAAAAGATTCTTATACAAATTATCATGGGAAAGATAGGGGAACAGTAAAATGAGACACCCTGTTTCTTAAAAATGGTGATTTGAGACACGCTCTACTTGATTTCTGGCTAATACTATGGGTCTGGCGGTTCCCTAGTCCATACAAAGGCAGCACCAACAGAAAAGTATTAGGGTCTGACCGTTAGATCAGCAGTGATAGCCCTTTCCAATGTAGTTTTTGTTTCCCATGGTCCTTTGTCGTGAAACAAATTCTGACATTGGGACTTTACCGTATTCTTGTGAATCAACAAAGGTGCATGTGAATTAGGTAACAAGATGGCAGGAGAACTTCGATAGCAAGCTGCTATAGAAAGTTTTGGACTATATATGCAAGGACTATAAGTAAGGAGCTATAAAATAAAAGCTTATGGTATATCCACAGACGTTTTTCACTTTGATTCCGTTTGAAAAGATTTACTTTCTGTATAGTTTGGTTGAAAAATCTCACTCCACAAGACGTTTCTTTGATGTATTGCATACGCTATCTAATTACAGTACCTGTATCTAGGCAGCTCGAAGCTCCCTTCAAAGAAGTTCATATAAAGTCAAAGCAATGGCGCCATAGCCCAATAAATAGGTTTTCGTAAAAATATAGGCCAATTCTACCATATATCATTGAAACTTCAAGAATTTGTCTGGCGAATTACCACTTTTTTACTCAAAACAAATGTATTCACGACCAAATTCTCCAGAATCATATTCTAGAATAAGTTCTTGTTTTACTACGAATAGCTAGGATTTTACCATATATCGAAAATGTATTGATATTTTTAACAATTCATTTTGAGTTCTTGTTGGAAAACATGTTTCCTATATCCTCTGGTTTCACTATACTTACTATATTTATATTTATCGCGGATATAAACATTGCTTTCGGTGCTTGTCACAATGTGGTCAGTTACATACATGCATTGCTACCATTTGAAGAAGCCTTTCCGGATTAGTTACCAATTTGGTTCTTCAAGTTCAAAGAGACCAAGCTATAGTCTTGACTAGTCCTGAGAATTCATATGCATACATAGACTAATGGCGCATAGGCTATTATATGCATATGGATTCTCAGTCATCTCAGGACTAAGTCTTGACCTGAATATATTTCCCTCTGCTTGCCCAGACACACTTGTAAACAATTAATGGATCTACAATTTTCATTTTCATTATCAGTGTTGTTGTCAAATATGGTAAGAACTTCTTTTAAAATCTGTATGATATTTGTGAATTCGCGCTTAAGAACTACTCACCTATTTTTATCTCTGCACGTGTTCATCGTGTCTGGTCCCACACACACGAATTTTCTCTTTTCTTTTTGACAGTTAGAATAGCAAAAAGAGACCAGGACAAATTTTCAATAGGAAACAATAATGAGTGCCTCGTACGTTTTTGAACATATTATAAAGTACGAATAAGTGTACGAGTCAGACAAATTTAAAGCCCTTACATTTTATCCTATACAAATAGAAATTAACAAAAAAACAGCAAAATAATGAAATAATTTATTATAAAATTTATCACATTAGTAAAACACCATACGTTATGAGATATAAAAAAACGATAGAGTGAATTGTTTAGTAATTTTCATTTTTAAATAAATCATTCAGTGCCGACAAGCCCAGCGACTTCCTGGCGGAAAACAGGATTTCTTACTTTTGTTTTTTGTCCATATTCTGAATTTTTTGCTACGATGTCTATGGTATTTGTACCTCAGAATTCACGAAGTAAGGGGCCTCCACCTAACCATGCTACCATTCAAAAGGTTTGTTATCGAAGTGGTAAACTAAACTATTTTTCAGAACGGCAGGCTTTGTTTTGATTTTTTGTTGTTGTTGTTTCGAACCAACTTTCAACACATTTTAGCCTACTCTTACGTCTCATTTGGCTTAACCTCATATGATCTCGTTACTGTAGTGTCATCGTCAGATCTAGAGAAACATAATATTTCTTAGATCCAGGTATCTGTCATTCACATGTCGCTTCATTTTATTGACGATACGAGAACCGGTCATTTCCTACCCAGACCCGTTTCGGACGAAGCGGACGCTTTGTCACTTCAGCTATATCAGCGGAAGAAGTAGCTACTGAGTTTACAGGCCCAAATTTGTTTAATTGCCCTAAATCGGGATTTGAAGTAGGGCTCAAATCTGCAATTACTGAGACTTACCAGCTTAATACAGGTTTAATATCCCAATCAAATAAATTCTGTATCCTTTTATTAGGTAAACATGCCTTAAAAGTGGAAGTTACTTTACCTTCTACTAAAATTTCAAATCTACAGTCAGGGTGGAAGAGACATAATTGACAGGTTAGCATCAGATGCTTGAACTGTATTTCTGTATTTGTAACAAGGCTAATGGGTGTCTCATTAAGACCATAAAATGTGTCCGAAAGTTCAGTAGCGGTATATCAAATATTATAGAGATACAAAACTCTGCATCTATGCAAGAAGCCTCTTCACAGATGAATATTTAAAGCTGATTATACCGAGGACAAAAAAAATAACACAACCACTTCTTAAGGTAGAGAATAAATTCAGTGATTTATTAACTTCAAACTCATTTAACTGTGAATGTAGCTTCTTCACTGTTAAGATGACGAATGAGATTGCATTTCACCAAATTATGCAAAACAATATTCCCGTAGTGCGTAATTTTGCCATATTCATGTCTGTAACAGATTCACAGATTACCCTCAGACTTGAAATGTAGCTTCTTCCTATTAAGACAATGGATAGGATTGCATTTCACCAATTTCTGCGAAACGGTTTGGCCACCATTGCATAGTTTTACAATATTCATGCCTACATGTATGTGTTGTGAACAAGTAGAACAACACATGAATTTGAGAACAAATTCACCAACTAACTTGAAACTTGTACTGTAGCTTCTTCCTTTGTTAAAATGATGAAAGGGTTTGGACTTCACTAAATTTTACAAAACAATATGGATGCCATTGACTTACTTTACAATATTCACGCCTATGTTTTGTGAACACTAGACTTGAGAACCAATTTACAGACTAATTTCCCCATTGGAAAATACCTTTCTCCTGTAACAACAACAGTGGAGACTGCCTTTCACCAAAACAATATTTGCAATTCTGAATATAGCCTGTGTGATTATAAAAAAAATGAACCAACAATGCTGAGATATTGACCAATTAACAAAACAAGATTTTTATTATGTGTTTTTTGTATGTTCTAGATGTTGGATGAGAACAGTCAGTTAATACAGGCCATAACAGATTTTCAAAACAAGGGCATGGTAGCAGAATGTGTTCAGTAAGTTTTCACTATTCATAAAAGAAATACAGCCCATGCTGTCTATCTGCTGTTTTAGATGGTATTCCAGTCTCAACAAGACCATGTATTGAAAACTTATGAACTTGAGAATATGGCCAGTGGTTCGGAGGGAGCTTTCAATCAGAACAATCTGTAGAATCTTTGGGATGAGCCGTGTTAATGTCCTGTCTCCTCTTTGTTTGTTGTCCGTGACCTTAATAGTGGTTTGCTTCACTTCGCTCATATGAGTAAAATAACCTGAAGCATGATTTAACACCCCAGACAATCAAACAAACACAACTGTGTGAAGTCCATGTACAAATGTAATTATATATTTTTTTTAAAAAACACTTGCTCTATTTGCCTCTTTAATCCTTAATCGTTCCATTGTAAATAAAACCTTTTAGTACATGTACTTCAGACTTCTCCAGGATCTCTTGTATGACTTTCATGAAAATTTAACTTTGGTTTTATTTCCTGTTAAAAGATTCAATGGAAAGATAATAAATGTTAGATCTACATCTGTTCAACAATTCACTGTCTATCTAAGGGTCTGTCCTTCATCCAGATATAGGAGAGAGCTTCATGTTGCCCTGGCGCTATTAGAGCTAAAGGGGAACAGGAAGTCGATCTGTTTGTGGTGTCTGTATTGCATCCTGTGTTTGTCCCGTCTTGTCTTTGTTTGTTGCCAGTGGTGTCAAGGGTGGTCTCCTTCACCCATTGGGCTGGGATGTGGACATATAAGTGAAATACCCTTGAGTATGACCTTAAACCCCAATCAAACAAACAAACAAAAAATCAAAGACAACCATCTGTATTGCACTTGCAATCGAATTAGCATAGCTGTTTATACTTAGTTAATTTAAAAAGCAGAACTGACGTCATTGTTCGAAAACACGGTAGTTATATCATCTAGTCATGGCTGTCCCCTATGGCCTGCACTGGTGGATGCTTTCATATAAAGCCGAAAGTGAGGGTTACGTCCCCATGCGAAACAACAACAACCTGGTACTAAAAACAGATTTTTTTTAAAACCACATGTCAGCTGAAAACATGCTAAACGTATGTGTTACTCCAAGAGCTATTTTGATATGTATACAACAGATAAACATTGCGCTTGGATGACCAAGCTTGTGTATATGCTGTGTTGTTACAGATGCCTTCCAATGCATCTATAAGCAAACGGACACACGGTGACCGACCATGTTTTTAAACAGTGACGTCAGTCCCGCCTGTTAAATTAACTAATTAAAGGCTATGCTTACTCGAATGCAAGTGCAATACAGATGTTTGTCTTTGAAAATATGCAATAAAAATAATAAGTTTAGGTCGAAAAACAGTTGTCTTTCCCTTTAACCAGAGGGATTTCCTCAGTCAGGTGATTCATTATTCTTAACATCAATTGGTGAGTTACATGGATCCTCTGGATGCTGTTATTATGCAACTTCAGATTTACACATATTCTTGCTGATGTCTTCAATACTAAATTTTGAATCTCCATTCGAGTGGGTGTGGCTGCTTTCTTCCTAATAGCATAGGACTTCACCAGAAACAACTGAATGGCCTTCTCTACATTGTAGCTCATAAGTGTGCAAAGCTATGGTCCATTGTATGGGTAGGTTGAAGAAAAAAACACATAAAAATAAGACATTTTTTTTATATTTCTGCCTTTCGTCTACTCCTTTAGGCCACATGGGCGGGCAAGGTGGGTCAGGAATGAACTCTCAAGCCTTCACCATGCAACAACAACAACAACAGCAGCAGCAACAGCAGCAGACACCTCAATCCCAGGGTCCTCCATCATATCAGTCTAGTCAACCTAACCCTATGATGTCATCCCAACAACAGATGATGAGACCTCAGCAATCTCAGCAGTCTATGATGCCACAGAACAGCTCTAGTCCCATGATGTCCACCCAGGGAGAGAACCCCCGTCAGATGATGCCACCTAATTCCTACAGACGACCAGCCCCAGGTCAGCTCATACTTCTATACTCGTTGGGTAGACAGTTGTGTAGCAATCTTCCTGTTGCCATGCTGTCTTGTTATGTTAAATTTAGCAAAATTTTCTTGTCATGGTTTAGGGCTTTCCTTCACCCACTGGGCTGTTGTATCGTCACACGTGTGGAAAAAACCCTTAAGCATGTTATGAAACCCCATTCAAACTAGAGCCACATATTGCACTTCATGTTTGTTTGTGGATAAACAGTTTTTTACTTTTATTTTGGACATTAAGCATTGTATCAGTGTTTCTGCAAGAGTTACAGTTTGATAAGAAGTGTCTTTATCTAAGAATACTGTTGCTAAAGACTCATTTCCATTACATTGAGCCAGCGGCCGTGTCTTAGTGGTAAGCAGGTCTGCTTACTTATCCGACTTGGATGTACCGTCCAAGGGTTCGAGTCCGTCTGTTTACCATCAGGTATATCAGTGAGTCAAACAGTGTGGCTCTGGCAATCGTGGGGGTGGGTTTTTTCTCGGTTTTCTGCTGTATTTAAGCAAGGAACAGTGTGAAATAGACTATCAGTTGTCATATAATTGAAATAACCTTGAGTACGACGTTATGCCCAAACAAATAAACAAACCATAACTAGTGAAATACTTTTACAAAAACAAATAGCATAAATCTATTCACGTTGAATATCTTGACTGTGTCGCCCTCTGGTTAAGGGAAGTATGTGTCTAGCTATTATACTGTCTTTACCTGGCAGAACATTTCTTCACATTTATGACTTATGTGTCTATTCCTATTTGAGACATGTCGCCATATAAGTGAAATACCCTTAAGCATGGCATAAAACACCAATCAATCCTACAACTCTTGACTCTGTTATATTCTGACCTTGTTTATTAAAATTCAGTAAGCTCGAGAAAGTAAATATAAGTTTCAAAGTTTGTTCTTATGTCACAGGTAATCCGCCCTATGGTAGTGGTCCACAGCCAAATTTTCCTCAGCAGTACGGAGGAAACCAACCTTATAATCAGTCCCAATCTCACCCAAACTTCACAGCACAGCAAGGAAACTACAGCCAGGCACCCCCTAGTGGCATGCAGCCAAATCAATACAACTACCAGATGGCAGGATCTCAACAACGCTTCAATCCTTACAACAGATCTCAAGGTTCAATGGCCGGCCAGATGGGTGGGCCCAATATGAGCGCACAACAAATGCCAAATCAGATGCCTAATAACCAAATGCCCGGCAATCAAATTCAAGGAGGACAAATGTCAGGAGGAAATCAAATGGCAAGCGGACCAATGTCAGGCAGTCAGATGTCCAGTGGTAACCAAATACCCGGTGGCCCAATGCCGGGTGGTCCAGGCCAAATGTCCAGTAGCCAAATGGGAGGACAGATGTCAACTGGTCCAATGCCTAGTGGGCCAATGGGAGGACAGAGTCAAATGCAGGGTGGTCCCACAGGTCCAGGAACTACTCAGATGGGTCCTGGTAACATGATGCCAAACCAGATGCCTCCCAGCCAAATGTCATCCTCTCAGATGTCACAAAATCCTATGAGTCAAGGCTCTAGTGGCCCGATGCAGCAGAACCCGATGGGACAGCAGGGGTCACACGGGGGTCAGATACCACAGAATCCTATGGGACAAAGCAGTAACCAAATGTCTGGGGGTTCCAATCAGGGAAACTATGGTTACAATCAAAGTCAATTTTAAAATCAGGATGCCTTTGTGTCAAAGTGTAGTCGAAAAATACTGGAACGGTGGCATAGCAAGAGTGTATGAGTCATAATGACTTACATTGTTGATGATACTATAAAAACAGACAGAAATCTGTGAAAGGGATTTTGTGCCTAAAGCGACCTGGCCCCATACGGCTATACCCCCCTTTATAGGCCTCCCATTATCTCCACCACTGGTTTCCATTGAATTGGTGATGTAGATCTCTAAAACTTCCATCAATTTGTTCCATTATCGTTCTCCATAAGGGCTTGAAAAGATTATGATCTTCATGTACATATACTGTATGGACAAAGTTTACTATGGGACCAATTTGATTTGAAATTCCAAACTTTCCTATGGAGAAGAATATTAATATGGAATTTGTATTGAATGTTCATGCTATTTTAGTGGCAATCAAATGCTGTACATTTCTGGTTACAGGTAACATTGTTCTTTAGTATTTGGACATTCAGGTTAAAATGACCTAGAAATTAGATTCAACTTTTCTACATTGCTGGGTAAATGTGTAATTTTTGTGTGCCGACAAGTTTTTGAGGTTTTTTTGGTGTATGATGAACAAATTAAAATTGTCATTTTAATTTAATACTGGGGTGTATGAAAATGCCATGTTAAGAGGAACGTCTGCCAGATGATGTTGTGTAAGGGATGAGAATCGGTTAATCACCTCCAGAAACTGTCCCAAGATTGTAAACACCTTTTACATTTATAACTATGTTCATATCAGTTTCATATCAATGAGTAAATTCATCAGTTCTTTCTCCTA
Organism: Mopalia vespertina; assembly: GCA_030265115.1. Classification (NCBI taxonomy): domain Eukaryota; kingdom Metazoa; phylum Mollusca; class Polyplacophora; order Chitonida; family Mopaliidae; genus Mopalia; species Mopalia vespertina. The sequence goes on from JAQQZZ010074777.1 coordinate 12,189, forward strand.
GCTTTCCATCTTTTTTTAGTAAAGCTTCACCTCTCACTTCTCAAGCTTTAGATGATATGTTTTATACCATTAATATGTAGGGATGTGTAGATGATTTTCACAACACTCCACTGTCACAACTGTGACCTGAGGGCATATGTAATGCTTTACAGAGAGGTTGCATGCTGACTGGGTAAAGGATATTGATTCAGATCTTCTGTCAGGTGATCACATGATGCTATGAACAAACTGTTAACAATAGATCATAGAATCTTAATATAGATGTGGAGGTATTTACACTATAAGTAAATCCAGGATCTGTAATATCATGCCTACAACACAGTCAAACTTGTAGAACTCCTTTAAAATCTCTATCAATTTCCTTCAGTTTTTTCCAATATACATGTTTGATCGCATAACTATCTGTTTGAAAGTCACTGAAGACAAATAGTTTTATATAAACTTCATCTAAAGTGCTACATTTCTTTTGGCGGAAAGTCACCTGTACCCACATGCTGATTTACTGTAACTGACCATGGCATAGGATTCATTGTCAAATTTGCCAACAAAGATATCACCAAATCTACTCCTGGTGTTATTCCAAAACAGTGATTTCAATGCTAATGTGTGTGAACACAGTACAACCATGCTTTTAGAGGATTTTTACCAATCCGCTTCCCGGTCCTGTTGCCAAGTGATCTAAAATATACTGTGCTCATTCTTTGTTTACAAATGCATGTATCTGTTGATGATGACTGTTGGATAGGAGTACCTTCTGAGGATAGTCCTGCCAACATCCTCACCTGTTGATGATAACTGTTGGATAGGAGTACCTTCTGAGGATAGTTCTGCCAACATCCTCATCTGTTGATGATGACCATTGGATAGGAGTACCTTCTGAGGATAGGCCTGCCAACATCCTCATCTGTTGATGACCGTTGGATAGGAGTACCTTCTGAGGATAGTTCTGCCAACATCCTCATCTGTTGATGATGACCGTTGGATAGGAGTACCTTCTGAGGATAGGCCTGCCAACATCCTCATCTGTTGATGATGACCGTTGGATAGGAGTACCTTCTGAGGATAGTTCTGCCAACATCCTCATCTGTTGATGACCGTTGGATAGGAGTACCTTCTGAGGATTGTCCTGCCAACATCCTCATCTGTTGATGATGACCGTTGGATAGGAGTACCTTCTGAGGATAGTCCTGCCAACATCCTCATCTGTTGATGATGACCATTGGATAGGAGTACCTTCTGAGGATAGTCCTGCCAACATCCTCACCTGTTTATGATGACCGTTGGATAGGAGTAGTCTGAATATCATCTGTGGAAAAACCTGTAAACATCCGTGTAGGATATGTAGATTGAAGATGACTATACTGTAGGATGATTCTACCAACATCCGTGTAGGATATGTAGTTAGAACATGGCCGTATTGTACTTAACTTGATACCGGTGTAAAATAGAAGCATGGGTATCTCCACAGGCCTTTGTTGGAAAAAAACTTGGAAAATGGACTGGGAAATTTGAGTCCAAATTTGTTTAGTGGAGGCTTATTCTATTTGGGACGAATCCTTAACCATTTTTGTTATAAGCAGTTGATCTCCTGCTGAATGCCATGTTATACTCTTACATGTAAGTTACTGATTCAGTATAGATTATTGGGCAAGCTGCTTCCAAGCTCAGTGTCTCACATGTGTACCAGATTCACCAGTTAGTGTTATGTGTTCTTTGACAATCAAGGGGCACTTGTCCAATTCAAAGAGTTATTTGTATTTTGTAAGCTATTTTCATAACTAATGTATATTCATAACTAGTATTTTTGACTTGAACGCAAATTGTTTTTGGATGGGGACAGTCAAAATAGATTTACAAAAAGTATGATATGCTGTTAAACAAAACCCTTACTGCTGAGCCATGGTGTGCCAGACTTCGCAACCAGAAATTGAGAGGCTAGAGGGTCAAATTGATGGAGGGTCAACTATCCCAGTTTAAAAAGCAAGGGTCCGTGTGCCACTTTCACAAAATGTCATACGACAATAAAAACTCATACCATATTTCAACGCCTATAGTTTAACATGAAGAAAATTTATCGTATGATATTGTTGTAGGACGTTTGGTGAAAGTGGCCCCAGGCCCGGAAGCTCTAAGAGTAACATGTAAGGGAGCACAGAGAAGCAATCTCAGCACCTTCACAATTATAAGAATTCACCACAAGTTCACCAAACAGTGAGAAAGCCCTCGCATGATTCAATTTAACTACTACATCTAATAAAGCATAAACACAGGGCTGTTTTAAACAAAGATTTGTATGTATAGTATCTTCTTTCCAGATATCTCCAGAATTGTGCTACTGCAGAATCTTTGTCACAACATTAAGAACAAGCTTTAAAAGCTCCTTATATGACCAGGTAATATAAATTGCGCTCAGAAAGCTGCTTCTCGATTCAAAATGTTTTGTTAAAAATTTTAAAGACGATTCTGAAGCATGTCGTGGTGACTGCTGCTGGAGCTGTCCTAAGTTTATACTATTAAAACATTCACAGGAACACAGTACAGTGAAACATTCACAGGAACACAGTACAGTGAAACTTTCACAGGAACACAGTACAGTGAAACTTTCACACTACACAGGCCAACCATGTTTATGAGTTTTGTGGGGAATCTGTTTTATACATACTCTGGAATAATATAAGTTAAGTTGATCAACGCCTTTTCTACGCAAAGCACCAAAAAGTCGACCAAATACTTCAGGCTCCCCTCCTGATGTAGGTCCACCAAATACTTCAGGCTCCCCTCCTGATGTAGGTCCATCAAATACTTCAGGCTCCCCTCCTGATGTAGGTCCACCAAATACTTCAGGCTCCCCTCCTGATGTAGGTCCACCAAATACTTCAGGCTCCCCTCCTGATGTAGGTCCACCAAACTGAATGCCTTACACCATGAACATGACTAACGAGTATTAAAATGTGTACATATCTAAACCATTGGTGCTGATTTTGTAGGATGGCTTGTTATTCACATTAAACTGTTATACGATTGCTTCTATGGATCTCTGTACTCTTTTATTGCTTTGAATAAATCAGATTAATGGTTCATCAGTATTGGAGTAGATTTCTAACTCAATAATTGTGTGTGTCTATTCTTCAAGAGTCTGGGGTAAACTCCTCAGAACATACTGTGGGCTGAGGGCTAACTGGCCAAGTGTCCCAAGTACAGCATGGCCAAGAGGTTGAAACCAACTGGCTGCTTTCATGTTCAGAGATTCTGACATTAGAAACACTGTGCACAGAAATATTTCACAGCTAACCTTTAGTTTATCATACAAATTGAGGATATGGGTTTGGTGAATTCTCTGCCCACATTCTCCTTCCTATTGATATATTGGTTTAACTAAACCACCCATCACTAATAGTTAGCACATCACAATAAGGTCACTGTATAGTAGAAAATCAATCTTTATTCATTAGTTCAATTGAATATAGCATGATTAAGGAGAATGTAACAACATCATAGTACATAGATAAAGTGACCTGTTTGTGATTCAACAGAAGAGTTTGGTTTGCATCTGATGTTTCGTTTTGTAGGTTGTTTCAATCACTGAAAGCTACAGGCAAGTACAGGGGTGACCCAAGAACCACCAGTATTGACTGGATAGGCTCCCCTGTGTACAGGTGTCAAATTTACCAGCTTTCACAGTAAAAATTGATTGATGCTTAAAACGCATCAGAGGTATATCAAACATTCACAACACTGAGAACACCTAGGAATTTAAATGGAACTATCCAGAACAACCCAAGTCTATTGCATCCCATTTGTATGGTCCCTCATTGCTGTCCGGTAGATTACAACTGTACCTGTAATCAATTCACTTCCTCACACAATAACTAGGTACCACATGACATCAAAAACAGGATCAGCATAAAGGTGATAAAAGATGAATTAAATACTTGTACAAATGGAAAATATTTTACAAATTGATGAAAAGTCCCAGGTTTGGAACAATGACAAACATGCTTACAATGTCCTCAACAGCCTGTTTGTAAAAGCAGTTTGGTGATATTCACAAGTTAGGCAGCTGACAAGTTTCCCACAATTGGCTCATTTAATTACAAAAAACCTACAGACGATCAGCCAAATCAGCTCTATACTATTTTTAATAGTTTCCTTAGTTTTCCTTGTTGCTTATCAAATTATCATCAACAGAAATTTGAGCTATGATCATGTAAAAAAATTCCAAAAATAAGTATGAACAACATTCAATGCTTATGGGAGAATATCTATTTCTAAAAACATATGAGAAAAAAATGCTAACTGGAAAAGGTCCAAGAATTTTGTGTGAAATGGTCCTTGTAAGTCCTGGAACTCAATTTGTTGTAAGCATTATAGCCTAAAATGCTCACAACATGTCGATATATTCTATTGAAATGCTCATTTACAATACATATTACATGAGACAGCCCAAAGAAATTGACAAAGAACAGTACTAAAACATTTAGAGATTGAATGTCCGGAAAATAATTGTTTAATATAAACTGATTTTTTATTTTGGAATGATTTGGTTTTTTTTTTTTTTTTTATTCAAGGGGAGCTACTCAAACACACAGAGTTATGTACCATGAAAACCTGAATTACACCATAACAAAGATACTCACACAACATGATATGAAACAATAATAATATAACCTAAATGAGAAAGCTCATAATATCTTTCAGGAGAGGAGCCATAATTTAAACAATGATCTGAATTATTTCAGAATCCTGGTCAAAGACAACATTTGTCTGATATTTTTTAATATTTTATTGTTGGGAATTTCACCAATATGACAACTGTGCAGTCACAATTGGCGCATATCGTTCTGTGGATGGTATACCGTAACTTCTATAAAGCATACTTGTATGTGTGTATAACGATATATTCCTTTTATCCTTATACCCCTAAAGCATTTCTTTGTCACAAATGCTCAGAAACAAAAGAATCGATCCCTATAATTAAGCGGTCCCTAAACTTCCATTAACATCATCAATACATGTCAATAACAGCATTACATTAGAAAGGTGAAAGAAGATGTATTAGTTGACATTGTACCACAGATTTCACTGCCTCCACACGTTAACACAGATTAATCTCCCTCCATCAGTATCAGTCGTGTGAAGGAGAGATGTTGGTATAATGAGGTCATGGGGGGAATGATATTGCACATCAAATAGAATCACAGGAGAGCTACTCCTCCACATCTCAGGGCTTAACTCAGTCACTTTTCGGATGAAGTTTTGAAACATCTTTTTCTTCAGCATCTACCAAAAGAAAATTTTTAATTTCTATTAAACAAGATGTTCACAAGAACTAAACGGACATGTTGTAAGGTTATATGTGATTAAGCATTGTACAGGAAGAAAAACTGGTAATAATGACCTGTCCCATGCATGTATGTAGATATGTAGATCTTTACTGAACTGTTGTCCAGCAAATGGAATTCACCACTCGTTTGATCTTAATCCGGTCAAATATCTACCGAAATATCGAAGATAGTTACAGAACATTGGTCTTGGGAAGATACAACATAAAGAAACCATACTTTATTTTTTTGGACACAACCCCAATTTTATGAACTTCACTCTTCAGAAAAACCAAGAGCTAACCCTAAACCTGGTCATGATCTACCTGAGCTGTCCTCATACCTGTGGTTATACCGTTTTGTTTTTGTACATATTGTTTATATTATATAATCTCTGCTTGTAAACTTTAGGTGTGTCACCAGAAAAATATGACTGTGTTGAATCCCAGTCCATACACCATCAGCATTATTCCACTTAAAAAGTAGACTACATGCTATAGAATTAGGTAAATTATAACTCTTGTTGTAATATGCTGATACTAACAAACCAGTAAGACCAACCTGTCAATTCATTTTCCCCTAATTGTTGTTGTAATGCTTGCATCTCCCTGGTTATCTCCCTTTCATCATCATCTTCTTCATCACTGCCAATGTCTTCCATGTCATCTTCTCCGGCCTCCATACAACATAAACTATAACACACAATACTGATGATGGTCGTAGGTAGGCCAAACATCAACAGGAACAACCAGCGAGATGTCTGCCACACACCCTACAACAACAACAAATGTACTATCCTCAATCATTTAAACTGTAAGTCTGTATTTTTAAAGAACTCATTAATTTTATATTATCTGAAAAAAGATCAAGCCTGTTATAATGCCGACCATACTGGTGATGTTTGATCAACTTTTTGTCCTTTCTTTCATAGAACCGTACTTTCCCTCATTTCTTTCAGGGCCTAAGGCTATCCTTGTTTAACCCAGGTAACTTATTTATCTGTGCTTTAGCCCATTTCAATCTAAAGACCATGTGATCTTTTGTAGCTCAAGTCCTTGGTGCTCCTAGAATGCTGGATATCTACAGACTTCCAGTTAACATCTGGACCTCAACCCCTCGAGTTCCCTTGTAAACCCCAGAACCTCACGTTCTCTTGTAAACCCCAGAACCTCCCGTTCTCTTGTAAACCCCAGAACCTCACATTATTTTGTACACCCCAGAACCTCATGTAATTTTGTAAACCCTAGAACCTCATGTTCCCTTGTAAACCCCAGAACCTCTAGTTCTCTTGTAAACCACAAAACCTTGAGTTCCCTTGTAAACCACAGAATGTCACGTTCCCTTATAAACCACAGAATGTCACGTTCCCTTGTAAACCACAGAACCTCATGTTATTTTGTAAACCCCACAACCTCATGTTCCCTTGTAAACCACAGAACCTTGAGTTCCCATGTAAACCCCAGAACCTCTCGTTCTTTTGTAAACCCCAGAACCTCATATTATTTTGTAAACATCAGAACCTCATGTTCCCTTGTAAACCACAGAACCTTGAGTTCCCTTGTAAACCACAAAACCTCGAGTTCCCTTGTAAACCACAGAACATCACGTTACCTTGTAAACCACAGAACCACACGTTATTTTGTAAACCCCAGAACCTCATGTTCCCTTGTAAACCCCAAGACCTCAAGTTCTCTTGTAAATTTCAGGACCTTAAATTACCTTTCAAACCCCAAAACCCACCTTCCCTTGTAAACCCCAGAACCTAAAGTTCCCTTGCAAACCTCAAGTTCCCTTGTAAACCACAGAACCACAAGTTCCCTTGTAAATCTCAAGACATCAAGTTCCCTTGTAAACCACAGGACCTCAAGCTACTTGTAAATCTCAGGACCTGAAGTTCCCTCATAAACCCTTAGGACTTAAATTTCCCTTGTAAATCCCTTTTAAATTTGAGGACCTCAAGTTTCAGTGTAAACCCCAGGACCGTAAGTTCTCTTGCAAACCCAGAGCCTTAAGTTCCCTTGTAAAGCACAGGACCTCAAGTTGCCGTGTTAACCCCAGGACCTAAAGTTCCGTTGTTAACCACAGGACCTTAGTTTTATATTTTTATATTTCAGATCCCTAGACCTTGATTGCCTTGGTAAATCTCAGAACATCGCGTGTAAACCACTAAAACTCAAGTTCCCTCACTAACCACAGAACCTCAAGTTTCGTTATAAACCTCAAGAACTAAAGTTCCCTTGTAAGCCCCAGAACCTCTAATTCCCTTGTTAACCCCAGGGCCTCAAAATCCTTATAAACCCCAGGACCTTAAGTTCCCATGTAAACCCCAGGACCTCAAGTTCCCATGTAAACCCCAGGACCTCAAGTTCCCATGTAAACCCCATGACCTCAAGTTCCCATGTAAACCCCAGGACCTCAAGTTCCCATGTAAACCCCAGGACCTCAAGTTCCCATGTAAGCCCCAGGACCTCAAGTTCCCATGTAAACCCCAGGACCTCAAGTTCCCAGGTATACCCAAGGACCTCAAGTTCCCATGTAAACCCCAGGATCTCAAGTTCCCATGTAAACCTAAGCTCTTCAAGTTCCCTTGTAAACCCCAGGACCTCAAGTACCCATGTAAACCTCAGCACTTTAAGTTACCTTGTAAACTCCAGGACCGAAAGTTCCCTTGTAAAGCCCAGAATCTCAAGTTCCCATGTCAACCCCAGGACATTAAGTTCCTTTGTAAACCTCAGCACCTCCAGTTCCCTTAAACCCCAGGGCCTCAAAATCCCTTGTTCATATCAGAACCTAAAATTCCCTAGTAAATTTCAGGACTTAAAGTTCCAGTGTAAACCGTAGGACCGTAAGTTCTGTTGCAAACCCCATAGCCTAAGTTCCCTTGTAAATCTTAGGACCTCAAGTTCCCTCATTAACCCTAAGACCTCAAGTGCCCTTGTAAATCTCAACACATAAAGTTCCCATATAAATCTCACAGCCTCCAGTTACCTTATAAACTTCAGCACTTCAAGTTACCTTGTAAACTCCAGGACCAAAAGTTCCCTCGTAAAGCCCAGGATCTTAAGTTTCCTTGTAAACCCCAGGACCTCAAGTTCCCATGTAAACCCCAGGACCTCAAGTTCCCATGTAAACCCCAGGACCTCAAGTTCCCATGTAAACCCCAAGACCTCAAGTTCCCATGTAAACCCCAGGACCTCAAGTTCCCATGTAAACCCCATGACCTCAAGTTCCCATGTAAACC
>JAQQZZ010074787.1:0-20749 GCA_030265115.1 Mopalia vespertina
TCACACCTTTCGACCAGGTTTTTTTGACCTGGTTTTTGCTGGTCGAAGGGGGTTCGACCAGGTTTTGGCTGGTCGGGCCGACCAGGTTTCTCTAACAGTGTACGACAGGTTCTTTGAAATACATTGAAGAATCGATGAAAACATTATCTTGACATCAGTCACTTTGTTTAATGTGGAGATAGATAGGGACAATAACAGCTAGTTTTAGATTAGTTGACGAATAGAAGTCTTTATAATCGCAGAGCATATGACAAACGAAAGCGTTATGTTCTAATGAAGAGGGGGTGAGTTTTTCATAGTTAGGAGTTAAATGCTTACAAAATCTGATATTTTGTAAACGTTGTCATCTGCATGGCAACGATGAATAAATGCATGCAGCCATCGGCATTTCAAGATGAAATATTGGCATGGCTGAGCATATTTTCTGAAGGTGTCTGTTGGGAGAAGGATGTTTGTTGACCATGTTTTGTCGTTGGTACATCGATATGTTTGATGAGAGCCAATAAGATGTGGACATCACTCAATACGCTAAGCGTGTCAGTAGAGATGGTTTATTGTCAGGCGGTTATTGAAAGTCCCCGAGCCGTGGGGGAGTTGAATGGTTCTGTCAATATCAATACTTCCCAACACACACTATGCCGACAAGATGAACGAGTGCTTAACTGTAGGCAAGTGTAGCAATCAAAACCCGAAATGCAGTCCTCTTCAAAATGCGACGGAACTTATTGCATTCAATCCCTCTAAGGAAACGAATTAAAGCTAACATTTGTTAAAGCGACGGGTTGCTGTAAAGTGAAGTTTGTATTAAGGATTCTGTTGGAGCACACGAAACATATGAAAGAAAACATTATATACAGCCAGCTAAAACTGATTTATCGTGGGCAATCCACGACTTCATTGCGCCAAAGCTGTGCATTGTTTCTCCTTTCAACCCCAATAATTGTTACACCCTTCCTATCAAACTATTCATACTTGCCGAACTGGGTAAACCCTAAAGAATGCATAACTGTTTTAAAGCAATTGACACTAATTCTTACAACTATCGCTCAATAACGTGGTTAATTCGTCTGCTTAGACATATTATCTGTGTACTCGACTGTCGGTGTTTATCTCTTCCAAAAAGATTCGAGAGTAGTCAGCATGACAACCCTACCATACACATTCTCTCGTCTTTCTATTGATAATTTAACGCTAAAACCGTAGTTTCGATGGTGTTCGTCAATTGCTTTACTGTTTATCGACTTTAAATCATTAACTGGGCCCAGTTTCTCAAAACCAGAAAAGTCGCTACAAGTGATGATAATGTGTTTATTGTCTACACACCGTTCTATCAGATTCGTTGCATGATACTAGTGACTGATTGTAAGCCTTCTGGCCTTAATGACACTATTGTGGAGAGGCTGTCGTCACTACCTCTCTCCGACAGATAACTGTAATTAAGAAGCTGGCAGACATACGGATGAATCTTTGGTTATAAAGGTACATTTGACGATTTTGTTTATTACTCAAATCATAGACCCAATTCCACGACTATTATACAGTTCATTTGAGCAGAATAGGTAGCTTCCAACTGGCACACCCCATAAATGATAGATGGGGTTAAGTTTGCCAAACTCTGGAAATTTGAAAAAAAGATATGATATAACCCGATAAAAACAGCTATAAGAAAATTATTCTCATTGACTTTTGACTCTAAGGCGCTTTCCCTTCTTGGGAATATTGTTGTTTTGGATCGTCTGGGCAATAATAAATCAGTTGATAAAATCAATTTGACGCAATACTCCCTGGGTTAGACAGACGCTCGATATAGATACAGTCTTATCTACGAAAGATAGGTTTTTTCTGCATACCCTGTTCTGGGACTTGCTTTATTGATTTAGTTAAAAGCAAAACGAAATGGAAGACTGCTAAAGGAAGGGGTCGTCATGTCGTTACCACTGAATTAGAGAATAAACAAGGGTCCAGTTTTTGCTTCCAATCCAAGCAGACAATGAGCTTACTGACGCAGTTTTATAATCCTAAATGGGATTAGCTATTTACATCTTATGTTAGAGAAGAGATAACAATTTGACGGAATACTAAGATGCACGGACACAGCTTCCAATCAATTCGTGCATGGAGATTGTGCAGTGGAATGAACATTGCTTATTGGGCCGTAAAATCTCATTTTGTCGAGCTCTGCATGGGTATTTGAATAATGTGCTTGATTTGAGCGAATTGTTAAGACAATCTTCCCGGACTTGACATAACAACAGCGGACTGCGTCAGTAAGTTGGAAAATAGAAGTGATTATAATCATAAATGCCTTGATAGAAGGACGCCTTTATTTTGTCGGTTTCTTTAGTAGATTTTGTTCACAGTGCATAGAAAGTCGGGTGTGTTCAGAGTTAAACAGAAATTGCTTCTTAACCATCGTCAATATTGTCTGAAACATTTACATCTGATTTGACTGGTCAATTCTTACAAGGGTGAAGATTTTAACATACAATATTTCCATGGATGTCCAGGATAACTGTTCCTTCTCTCCGACACATCGCTATAGACAGACAAAACGAACGGTCATATATAAAACGTATTGTAACGAAATCTCACGAAATTGGAACACTTTCTGTAAGCACTGTAAGTCATATTCCAGACTTTTGCCCACACACGCATATCCCTATAGACAACGCACAAGATTCCATTTGACAATTCTTAACAAAAGTGCAGCCCCCACCTAACCTTAAAACCTTTGTTTTTACAGTTTATGCTTTGTTTGCACTGTTTAATGTTGCTGTTGCTTTAAACCTCTGTCCCCAAATATCGATGGAATAAATTGATTAACAGCGTACTTAAATGGCGTTACGATTTGTCACTAGAGATGATTGGTTCATCCCCTGTATGGATTAAAGAACAACTATCTTATCAAGGTCGATTCTTTACTTGTTTTAAAAATACACTGACAGACATAAATGCAAATTATTTCGATTTGGTTAAGAAGTCTAGGAAAACGAGCAACAAGTAATGGCTGATAAACTTGACACAAACCTGCAGGTAATTTACTTATTACTCAAATAGTTTGGTCAAAATAAGTCCCCATTTAAACACTAGTCATCTCAGTTAGTAAAGGTAAACTTTCGTCAAATATGGTTGACTAATGAAAATATCAAATCATGTTGATTTTCAAATGTCTGGGTCTTGAATTGTAACATTATTTCGTACTGGGTCTAGTGGTATGCATTTCAACGTAAATCGGAAATCAGGTACCATCTATCAATTAGAAATGGGTCTTCGTCAATTAAATTTAGGCCACTTTCAATCAGAAATCGGTCAGCGTAAATAAGAAATAGGTCACCGTCAATCAAAGTAAGTCACCGCTAATCGGCAATAGGTCTCCGTAAATCAGATATAAGTCAAGTCAATGACAAATGGGACAGTCTATCAGATAATGGCCAGGTAGGTCTTCCAAGTTGTGATGAAACACGCTTAACATTCTCTCTCATCTTTAAAAGATAAATCTCTGGTCTGTGATGTTCTATGATTTGCTTTTATAGTTTAGTTTAGGGAAAGCTTCGCTATAAGAAGTAAGCATGTCATAACCTCTAAATTGGTAAAAAAAAAAAAAAAAAGAGATAAAATCCAAACGACTCACTGGTCGAATTGACATCATGTCGGAGAACGGACAAGAAGTCAATTGGGACAGGCTTGTCATGTCTTGTGAGAAACAAATGAGTGGAACAAAACCCGGTGGATGTTAGCTATTTGCATCTGTTCTGACAGGATAACCATTTAACATGATGCCTGTTTTGATTGAATCATCAGCGGAGAAGGGAAGTGTACAGGACTTCGTGTTCATCTTACTAGGTGGTGAAAACAAAAACTCAGTTTGATTTAAACACTATCCATTCAAAATCTTTGCAATCGAAATTTGGAAGAATGATTTATCTGATTGATGGAGCAACTAGCAAACAGGGGAGCGGCTAAAACTGTTAAAGCGGTCAAATAAAAGAGATTTTTTAAAATCGTGATTGTACCGATTATATTCAATTACATGGCCATTTATTGTGAATTGGTTCGTAAGAACAATCTTCCACGAACGAAGCCGTTCAATAAAACTATCCTAGATAAACAAAGATGTTGGATTAATGACTTGTCTCACATCCCAAGGTCTTACTGATACTTCATCATTCAGGTTCCCCATTGGCTCTATTATCCTATATTCAAGGTAAAACATCAGGTGACGTAAACACGTTGGCTGTCTGCCTGTAGATGACGAGTAACGCGAGAAAGCGCGCGAACAGCCAATCGTGCTCTTACTCTATTTCATGCACAATTCCATGAGAATTGGTGAATTCTACCCGGCTTAGTCATCGTGTCATATCCCATGAATTGGTGAGTTCTACCCGGCTCAGTCATCGTGTCATATCCCCTGAATTGGTGAGTTCTACCCGGTTCAGTCATTGTGTCATATCCCTGAATTGGTGAATTCTATATCCAGCCCAGTCATCGTGTCATATCCCCTGAATTGGGGAATTCTATCCGGCTCAGTCATCGTGTGATATCCCCTGAATTGGGGAATTCTATCCAGCTCACTCATCGTGTTGGTTTCAAATCAGAGAAAAGACAAAAGGCCTATCGAAGGGAATGAAATATCTTGTGTATCTAAAATGGAATGAAATTCAACTGGTGTTAACCGGCTATTTACAGCTTGTAAAAGGGATGCGTTAACAATTTAAAAGGAATCTTAGACAATCAAAACATACCACCATCATTGAACAGCGAATAACGAAAGAGATGGACAAATGACATCTGCCTGGAGTTCAGAACTTTACTTTGATATCAGCACATTGTCAATTTCACCACAAGCAGATATCAAATGGTAGTTTGATATAAACGTGATCCACTCTATGCGCAGAATCCGTACAGCTCTCGATTTCCGCCACAAAAGGGGATTTGATGTGACTTCACTTTCTCCGATTCACAAGGCTTGTGGTCTTAAATTTAGATTGCCTATTTAGACGTGAAATCCCATACGCTTCCCAGCTTTTAGAGTTCTGTATTATCTGTGGTACGCTTTTTTGCTTTGAACATTTTTGTTATATTCTTGTAGCATATTTCTAAGAGAAACTGTTAGTAGTTTGGGAATTACGACACGTTCTTTGAAATACAAGGATTTTTTCTTCATTACAATCAATTTTTCCAATCTGAGCCGCCCTAGAGAATAAAAGCCCATTTCCACGAAGCTTAGTTGACAAGTAGAAGTCATTAGAATCACAAATGCAGGGACAAATTCAATTCGGGGGGGAATTGAGGGGTTTTTTTTATCAAGAAAGTGCTCTTTTACTTTAGTTCTGAGACAGCAAGACTTCTTCAGAGATTCAATACAACACAAACTTAAGGACACCCTGGTGCAATATTGTCTTTGAACAGAACATTTTCTAAGGGTTTCTATCAGCAGATGGATATCTGTTTACTGAACCATTTCTTGCCTCTGAGACATCCATATGTTTTGTGAGAGTCAACAAGACACGGGATTGACACAATATCATCATATTAATCTTAAACATGGTTTCTTGTCAATGGGATATTGACGGTTACAGGGCCGTGGAGTTCAAATTTATAATTTTTCTTTAACGTTCTGTTGTTGAAAAGAAAATTCTAGAAATTGACAGATTTTAAACTTTTAACCTTACTGATTCCAGAGATCGATACGAAGGATTGATTCACAGAGGAAAAGATCAGACTTATTATTTATGTCAGCACAGATGATAAAACTTGACGCCTGCTCGGTCACTGGTTGACGCATTTGATTAACGGCATGATTGATCTGAGGGCGAGTTGTTTAACATTAGGTTAGGGAATCTATACAATTGTATTTCAGTATAACAGGTCGCTTGGTTAAGGTTTCTTGAAATCAGACAATAACATACACAGATCTTAGATTAGATGAGAACGGATAAATCCCTCTGCCAAGACATCAAATCCTATTAAATTTAAGATATCTCACTTCTCAACTCGATCCAATGTTTAGTGTTGTAGTCGGATTGTTCGGCAATTTGCCATCAATCAGAAATTGTCTGAAGGCAATCCTCCCTTATCTTGTTGTTCTGAGATTTCATTATTGATTTAGTTAACAGTAAAATGAACGACAACTGACGGAACGGGTTTAAATTGTCCTTGAGAAAGTTGATAAGTGTAAACCGGCCAGTCATCACATTGACGTCCAATCACAGGCGGGACAATAGGCCTATCGAGGCAGGCCTTTAATATCTTGTCAACCGCAAATGGCATGAAATAGCACCGTTGTTAATCGTCTATTTAAGAAACCGGATAACAAATTTTGACAGGCCTGGGTTTAACCCTGCCGCCATATTTTGTTACTCATAGAACAAGAAAAAAGAATGTCTATAATTCCGCAGGAATGGAACTTTTAACAAACAAAAAAAACCCATATAACTAGGCAAGTCGATAATATCAGAGCTATTCTTCTAACTGCACCCTTTCGGCATTAGATTATAGCCAAACGAGATTCCATTCAATTTCTCAGCAGAAAAAGTGCTCTGGACTGTATATTGTACAGAACTGTTAGCATTCTGTATAACAGTTCGCTGACATATTTCTAGTCAAACAACCAACCGTCTTCTAGAGCAGTATATTGTCAGAGCGTACGGATTTTGACATTTACAACACTTCTTGAAAGTACTCCTAGGACTCGAGGAAAAGCCTTTCTTCACAGGGATCACTTTGTTCGATGTAAATGTCTTTGGATGAAAGTGAGATTCATGGAGGTTAGTTGACGAGTAGAAGCCGTCAAAAATTCACAAGCTATGGCAAACACTTCGAGAAGACAAATCAATTTCTTCACCAACAAAGTGCGATTATTAGTTCCAAGTTGTAAAAAAATCAAACCAAGGCTGTAAAGCATAGGGTTAAAAGTTTTATTATTTGGACACGATGCCATATTCTTGGCAAGTATTTTCAAAAAGCACAATTACGAACCAAAATATTTTTTGAAGAGTTTTGTAGGCAGACGGATATCGGTTTTTGTTGGTGGCGCATCGACATGTTTGATGAGAGCCAATACGACGTGAACATCACACGATATTGTGACCAGGGTGTCAAAAGAAATGGTTTATTGTCCGGCGGATATTGAAAGTTACCATGCCGTGGAGGAGTTTAATGGTTCTGCCAACAGCAATACGGTTAACACATAACGGTGTCTCTTTTAACACAAAACATGCTGGCAAGATGGTAAGATACTCACTTGCTGGCTACCTTAATCAAAACACGGAATACAATCCTCACACAATATGACCTGTCAGTGCATTCCCAAAACACCAGTCTACCTGACGTTATACATCAATGATAGTAATATATTTTCAGCGCTTATAATTTTATAAAAAATAATTTCAGTGCTGATTGTTTTTTTGTTTGATTGTGGTATAGCGCCATACTTAAGGTTATTGCACATATATGACTGCGTGCCAGGCCAATGGGAGAAGGAAACTCCCATCGCCGTCACCGGTAGCACGAAATGAAAGGACTCGACAATGAAAAGACAGGACGACGAAAAGACAGGACAATGACAAGATGCAACACAAAGACATCACAAACAGATAGTCTTCTCGTTCTCCTCATATGTGAGCCCCAAGACAGTTCAATCCGGCTACACGCTCTTAAATAAGATCAAAACGCTAAATAACGGTTATATGAAACTCAATCTCACTGATGTGTTTATCTTTAGTTCGTCAACTTCTAACAATAGTGTTTCTTGTTGTTGGAGATGGATACGGTAGTTCACCAATTTATCACCAATAAGAAATCGGCAATTGTCCTCGATAGATTAGACTGATGCGCACTAGATACCGTCTTATCTGCCGGAATTCGATTTCTTATCAGCTCTGTTGTAAGATTTGTTTTACCGATTTAGTTAAAAGCGAAATGAAATTGCCGACTGTTAAAGGAAAGGGTCGTCATGTGATTACCCTTGGATTGGAGAATTGTTCACGAACTAGTACTTGCGGCGGCTTTTGAATTTTGAGAACAGACAATAGGCTTATCCAGGCACGTCTGGGATGTCTTGCTATCTTAAATGGAAAGAAAGGAAAGCTGGTATTAATCAGCTATTTACATCTAGTGTTAGAGAAGGGATAACAATTGACAGAACGCTTACACTATCGAGCCAAACGTCACCTTCAGTTACCACTCCAATATGGAAGAGAGGTGTGCTGGAGAGCTGGACTTGTTCGGCTTCAATCTGTTTCTGGATACGAAAGACACTAAAACAAGAACGCCGGTCGATATAAGCACCAGTCACTCCGCTAACTACATGTTGTCGTCTTTCCATTCCATTCAAATTGAACTAAGCGTCCAGTCTTTATCCTTAAGACTGACAAGGCGTGCAAGGAAAATGTGCTTTGGAATGAAGGCTACGTATTGAGCCGCGAAATCTTCCACGTCACAAATGTGTGAGCTCTGCACGGCTATTTGGATTCCGTATTAATTTGGGATAAAATGTTGAGGGGCTCTGCAACTCCCTGTATGCCAATATATTGGTAGAAAGTGTTTGCATTTTGAGAATAAGAACATTTTGAAATACATTTCAGAATTGGTAGAGAAGCTTTCAAACTACTGTAATTCTCAGCAGAATAACAACGGACTCATTCAAGATTAGTTGAAATGTAGAAGTCTTTATCAATGACATTTGAACGTCACGTAATATTGCAATGTTGAGAAATATAGAGCTGGATGGGAAGATATTGAAGATGACAGGATCGAGTAAACGTCAGATCTCAATCCGAATCTTAAACTGGTAAAGGACTGATTAATACACTGGTAAATGTAAGGACGACGAGTTACTAATAAATGTAAGACACTTTCGGTAAATACTGGCAAGCTTTGGGTCACGTTTTCGGTAACTGCGTTGATTGGATGGTCCTATTTAGAAGTCAACAATTCAAGCAATGAGTCACTGGCGCCAAAATCACTTTCTGGCGTTGAACATTATTGTTAGAAAGGACAAGTTTTCGTCAAAAAAAAAAAAAAAGACATGAGCTAACAAGAAAACTGAAAATTCACTTAAGTACTACATAGCCGATTTACATATAAATCCACTGTTAACAATGATTAGCGGAGGATTTTGACTGCCCATCAATTCAAGGTCGGTTGGGAATCGTCCGGAGATAATATCCAAATATTGCATCCAATTGTGTGGAGATCAGTTTTCTGATTTCTCATCAACTCAAGGTCAATCAGAAATGACCCGGATAAAATATACAAATATTTGCAAAATGATAGTCTTTTGTCTATCTTCAAGACAACGCAGTTATACACCACCGTCTTTATAGGGATATGCCATCATATCGAAATCTCTAATTGGGGAATTCTAAAGAGCAGACTCTGGAGCCTGTAATTTCTTGTCCCGTATGAATGGGACATAATACAACCCGTGTTAATCAACTATTTACAACTAAAGAAAGAGACACAGTACTTATCTCAAAGAACGCTTACACTATCAAAACATCTTAAGTTACCAATAAAAGGCGAAAAGAAATACTGTATGTTTGGTCTGGTTCCACTCTAATTGGAATTGGACTGTAGACAGACGCTTATATCAAAATATAGGTCGATATAAGCTAGAACCAGTCTTATCTTAGTACTAAACAAATTCAGCTTTCGTTTCTTACTAAATAGGGTTTTGCGTCGTTTGTTTTCACTATCAGTCTTACAAGACATGTAACAAGATTTAGTTTGGAATATAGTTTTTTATGTTGGCGAAAACAATTGAATTATTAAGCCATATTAACTACTGCGCGGGTATTTGAATTCTGTATTGTACTTGCCTGAGTTTGTTTTTAACTGCAGACAATCAACATCTTTGCTAGGAATGTAAATTAGCAGAGAGTGTTGACACTTCAGGAATTACCAAACATCCTTTGCAATTCATTGCACAATAGAGGAAAAAAACACTACTTCAATGAACGATTCCAATCTGAATTTCTCTGGAGATTAAAAGCGATTTTGTTGATGTTTAGTTGACAAGTAGAAGCCATTACAGGCACACATGTCATGACAAATACTTAACGAAAACGAATTGTTTTTTTTGCAGCAAGAGTTATTCGTATAAGTTACAAGTGAGTTAGACTCAATAGAGAGAGGTAACAGATAAATGGGACCGCCATAGGCTCTGTAAATCCCAGCCGTGCTTGCAGTAACACAGGTTTGACATTTTGAGAAGCTTGTCATCTTAATGTTATTGTTTAATGCACTACAAATATTTGTTCGATGCAATATTATCTCTATACGTAATATTTTCTAAAGATTTCTCTTAGCAAATGGTTATTTGTTGACTGGCCCATCTCTTATCTTTGGCGCATCGATACGTTTAAGGAAAGTCAATAAGACGTGGACATCACACTATATGGCGTTGAAAGTGTTCGTAAATATGATTATTGTCAGACGGATATTGGAAGTTACCCGGGCCGTGTTAGGGTTGAATGGGTGTGTCAACAGCAATAGGGTTGCCGGGTACTAGTGTCTCCTTGAACACACGCAATCCTGAAACGATCAGCGAATAATCAGCCCCGGGCCACCTTAGCTATCAATGCACGAGAAACAGTTATAACAAAGATACATTCATTATTCTTTTAACACATGAAACCGTGATCCAGTCTCTAGCGACATACACAGAAAGACCTAATGATAAATTTTGATGACCTCTGTTTTCTGTTGACCAATAATCTTAAAATATTCCGTACATCAAAAACGAGCTGAGAAGACAAGCTGTTGGGGTTTGTCAGCATTTGTCAGCAGGTCTAACGGATCAAGGGACAAATAGCTCATCGAAACGAATGATTGACTTGTTTGAAAAACAAATTGACAGACAAAAGTATGAACGACTTTGGTCATATGTGTAAAGAAGTCTTGGAAAATTAGAAACGCTTAATAAAGTATATTCATTAAGTTCCGCCAAATATAAATACATGAACAGTTGTATTATAAGACTCTAATATATCCAATCCAGTTGATTTTCACATCTCTGGCTCGTAAATTGTAAACATTGTTTATTTTTGTAGTCGGATATTTAGCAATCAGAAATTGGTCACTGTCAATCGGAAATAGGTCACTGTCAATCGTAAATAGTTCCTGAGAAATCGCAGACACGCGCTGTAGGCGTCCATATGATATCACCTTTAGAAAGTTTATATCTCATTAGTTTTTGTCTGTGATTTGCCGAAGTAGTTTACTTAACAGAGAAAGGAAACAGTAGATTGCTATAGGAAAATGTAATACATTATATAATCTAAACGTCTCAGTCATCGTTTTGGCATCAAATCATCGTATCGCAACAGTAATGGCTTGTCAGTCTTATCTACTGACACTATCTAGCTCTGTTCCTTCGTTAGTTACCAACAATGTACGAGCAAGGGAAGTTTTATATATTTTGTGTTATTTTGTACGCAGGGTATTTATTGTACTAAAACTAGAACGCACATCGATTTTAGCAGAATTCATTCTAACTAAATCCTTTCAGTTTCCGCAAAATTTTGGTTTAACATCCTGACCTTTCTCGGCTATGTCGTTAACGTGTGTTAGACATATGCCTTTAAGAAGGCAAATTGCATATTTTGCCGTGAAATCCCACTTGGTGTTTAGCAAACGTGGCTGTATCGTTTCTCGATGGACATACTGCACCTTCCTATATGACAGTATGTATTCAAGGCGAGTGTCAACACTTTGCGAGTTACTACACGTCCTTTGATCGATTGAATCCAAGAGAATGCTTTTCTTCCCTCTAATCAACGCTTCCCAGTCTGAAATACGCAAGAGTATAAAAGTGGATTTCGTGAAGAGTTGTTGACAACTAGAAACCTTTATAACCATACAAACCATCTCAAGGACCCTCAGAAGACTAATCGAATTTTCCCGACGAAAGTGTTCTTTTAAAGTTCCAAGCGCTACATTGGCTTTTAAAAGAGATAAAATGTCAAATGAAAAGGCTTCAAACCTCAAATATTCTTCGAAAATGGTCCAGACGTTGTTCGCAATAAAACACATAGATGCGTTTGTGTCGGCTTGTTGTTTACTGCAAACATGGAACTGTTTTATAAGAATGAATTAGATGAGAATTTTGCCACACATTGCGACTGTCGTCAGCAAAGTTTTTATTACGGTTCCAGGATGTGGCCGTTGCATAGGTCAGTCTACAGTAGTTTAAGCGGGCACTAGGGTATCTTTCAACACCCACAATCCTGATATGATGGACAAATTTTCTTTCAAAAGAAGAGGTTCCACAATTACAAAGTACGATGGGAGTAAAGAGTATTTATTATTAAGAAAAGAACACCCTTTATCCAATATGACCCTTGGATTTTATTTAGATGAATTAAGTCCTGAAGGATATGACAACATTGTCGCCTACTGTTGACCTCAACAAAATGATTCTAAACACGGACAAAAGCAATGCATTAAGAGAGGAATGAAATGGTGTAAAGGATTGTGTCAGCATAGAGGATTCTGCCTGAGGTATCGAAGAATGTTATTTGCGGTAGCTGCCAATCGTGATATCAGCTTGACGAACGAGTGAAATTTGATGAGTGCTTTCCAAGGATAGGTCAGATTGAGAAACCCTGGAAACAAAGACGCAAAATGCACTTGGCATTTGAAGATTTGAGTCATATATCCGGTCCATGCGAACAAATGGGCATATTTCGTTTTATTGAACAGTCAATAAATCAATCGATTCGGATCCGGGCCGCGGCTGAGTTTGTAGCTGGCTATAGACTACCAGTTGGTATTTAGTTATCATGGTCGTCAACTGTAAATACTGATTCGTGCTGCAGTTTCATTGTTCGCGAATTAACCGTCCATCAAAAATTGGCCAAAGAAAATCTTCTAAGTTCGAATGTAATGTTCTCTACACGCACTATAGATACCGCCTTATGTCTGGGAATTAGGTTTCTTTTTCGAGCTGTTCTGACATTTGTTTCATTGATTTAGTTACTAGCTAAATGAAATGGCTGACCACTCAAATCAGAGGTCAGCCATGTCACAACAACCAAATTGGTGAATTCTAAATGGTTCAGTCGTTGGCTTCGAATCATAGACAAAAGGCTCACTGAGACAAGTCCATGAAGCGTGGTCAATCTTAAACGGCGCGAAATCGCCCGCTGCTAATTATCTGTTTATATATTTAGCTAGCAACAGAAAATGTAGTGAGACCTGAGATTATTTAACTCGTACTACAAAGCATTAAAAACACAATGCATGTCGATAGAACCACAAGTTAGGTTTTTGCTTACATGTACATGTTTTTTTCATTCAATTCGCACCTAACTCAGTCGAACCTAACTGTCATTCATTTTGCGCATGACACCGATATTATACGCAGGAAAAATTTGGAATGCAGCTTGTTTATAGTGCTGCAGATCCCCAGTAAGAACTCTTGTTTAACACTGTGTGGTTTTCTGAGACATTTAGTTGAACTGTTTCTCGTGTGTCAATTTGCACATCCCTATTTGTCATCATAAATCCATGTTGGAACTTTTAGAAGTTCTGAAATTTGCACATCCCTATGTATCATTATAAAACCATGTTTGAACTTTTAGAAATACTACATACGACAAACTTTGGAGAGTTGTTAAAAATACTTTGCTGTACTCCAATCAACCGCTCTGAATCTGAACTTCTCGAGAGAAAACAATTTTTTTAAAATGTTCCTGACACATTGAGGCTATTATAATCAATACAAACGCTTAAATGATGTGTGCTTTTTAATGGGTTTGTATTCAAAACTGTTCTAAATTTTAGACTGTTTAGCTGTTGTAAACAACCGCGAAACCAAAAGCGGTTCTTAGAATAGGGTTTACTAGTCCAAGGCACGGTGCACCTCTTCCTTTTTGAAACGTACTAACTTTGAGATAAACTGATGGGTTGTAACAAATGTAGAAGCAGACATGTCAAGATGAAATATTTCCATTGAATAGAAATTCAGCCAGAAGGGTTTTTGTTGGCTTAACCACCCTTACCTGTGTCACATCCATACATTATATGCAAACTCATAAGACCAGGAAATGAAACAATATTGCGGTTGGCGAGTGTCAGATGAGATGATTCATTGTTAGGCGTATATAGAAGGTCCTGACGTTTAAAGGGTAGTAACGTTGTATCTATCAAACATATGCAGTACTGTTAAGAATGACACATGGGACGCTATTGGAGATTTAGACTCTCAAAATACCAGACAAAGACACCAAAAACTGTGATCAGAGATAGTGTACCTATTATTCAAATTAGAAGAGGAAAACAAAACTCGACTCGGGTTTGAGCATAGCCTTTGTTGGACTCATGATCTTTTACACAAAAATACGTTTGATCAAAATGACTATTTCATAGACGTCACACAATAGTGCGTTCCGCGAGTGGTTAAAAATCGTCCATTGTTAGGCCAAGTTTGAACTTGGATACGCTGTAGGAGTTGGATAGTTTTAGCAACAGTGGTAACGGATAGTAGGGCCTCCTTTTAAATACACAAAGCTAATACGTTTTACAGCATTTTGGCGACCATTTGGCAGCACAAACGATTCAGTCTTTACAAACCGTTACAGGAATTCGTGTATCTGTTAGTCAGGCTTAAAATAAACCCTCAATGTATACCAGTATTTATCTCACTTTTACATTGTTTGTTTATATTGACCTGTAGTGATTTTCTAAAGAACCGACAAAAGCAATTGATTAACAGCATATAACAAATGGCGTAACGTCCTGTGTTAAAGAAGACTATCAATCAAAATCCTTTGATTGACGCTATGCTAACGGGTTTTCAGTCATAAACCCAATGAGGCATATGATGGGCACATTTCATTAACATATTGACATACGTATCGAAAAAGCCATAAGGAAGAACGCCTTCGAAATAGGAATACTTTATGTAACTTACTTTTGTACGATTTCAATGTCTTGTAGGGAATCTACTATTCAGTAACACACGCCAATGTCGTTAAGAATACCGGAGTCTCTCTCTGACACTGTACACAGTTATATATGAGCAAATGTTCTCAAAACAGATTTAAGATAAGAAAGGACAAATCACTATTCTCAGATACCAAATCACATTGATTTTAGAAACCCATTATCCTTCAATTATAAATACTGATTTCTGCTATAGTCGGATTGTTCAGCAATTTAACCTCAATCAGGAATTGCCATGAGAAAATCTTGGACAGTGAATACAATCTTCTTCAGATTACACGCATTAGATACCATCTGATCTCTGGAAATAGCATTTCTTTTCCAGGTTGTTCTGAGATATGTTTTATTGATTTAGTTTAAAGCAAAACGAAACTGTCGACCACTCCAGGAAAACGTCAGTATGTCATAACGCCTGAATTAGGTATTTGATACGCCTCACTTATTTTGTTGGCATGAAATCAGAAAGCAGGCATTAGGTTGATTGAGACAAATCTGTAGGCTAATGTCGTGTCCATCTTTATTAAGGAGCAGATGAAATATCTCCATTATTAATCGGATATTTACGTCTAGTCCAAGAGAAGCGATAACAATTTGACATTTACATTTCCACGACCATCATACTTCTTTTTACCAATAGTGTAATACTGAACTAGTTTTCATTGGACAGCCTACGGCTCCTTATATGTAACGAGAGAAAGTGCGCAAAAATCCAATAGTGCACCTAACTCCATTGAGGCGCACTATTGGTTTAATTATCAATTACTCTACGTAAAACACCACGTGACGTTGAAGATAACACGTTGGCTGACTGCGTGTACATGACAAGTAACGCGAGAAAGTACGCGTAAAGCAAATAGTGCACCTTTCTCCTATATGAAAGTATATGTCAACACTTGAATTGTGACACGTTCTTTGAATTGCGTTGAAGAGCTGACTTAAGATCTGCAATTTTATCAAGTCCGTTTTTCCCAAGCTGAACTCCTCTAGAGAATTGAAGTAGATTTCGGACGCTGAATAGACAAGTAAACAGCACAAATGCCATAACAATCACTTTTACAGACGAAATATATACATATATTCCGCAACAAGTACGCGTGTAACATGTTACAACATAACCAGATTGTGGTTAAATGGGTCAGTAGCATTCTCTAAAAACTTCAAAAGCATTAAATAGTGTGCAGGTGGTTCAAGTGAGATTCTTGTTGCCCTGGTGCTCTCAGTTTGTTTGTTTGTTTGATTGAGGTTTAACGTCGTACTCAAGGGTATTTCACTTATATGACGACGGATTGTCCACTTCACACTGCTCCTTGCCTTATTACGGCGGAAAACCGCCAGGAAACCTCGTAAAAACCACCCCCGTGATTGCCGGAGCCACATCTTGTGACTCACTCCGATACCTGAGGTCGACAGACGGACTCAATCCTGTGAACGGTACATCGAATTAGGCTCAGAAAGCGCACTCGCTAACCACTAAGCCACGGCCGCGGGCTCTGGTGTTTTCAGAGCTATATTGGGCAACCCAAAGCCGATATGTCTGTGATGTCTGTGTTTGGCCTGTCGTGTCTTTGTAATGATTCGAAGAAAAGGAGACTTTTGTAAACTTAATAGTTTTGAAGGAAAGGTGCACAAGCCGTATACATGTTTATTAACATATTCAATATTTTTTGTAATATCGAAAATCATTTATTTTGGAAGTGTATTCCCCTTTGCCATAATGTTGACAGATAACACTTATACTGTAAATAATTTGGTTCTAACTATTTCTGTCAGAAGAATACGATTTCTTTACTTTGCAGTTTCTCGACTCTGACACATCGATCTGTTGGTGAATATCAATAAGGCTTGGACTTGACACAATAGTGTGACCAACGTGTCATGAAGGGTGGATATTTTCAGGCGGATATTGATGGTTTTAAGGTGTAAGTATGAACTGGACCTAAGAACACTTGTAAGGAGGGACTAGACGTTCGTTCAACAAACATCATTCTAATAACCCGATGGACCGGCGAGAAGCTTTAGGTATCTTGAGTAACCAAAATACGTATTATAAAAGAGCCCTGCACAATATGCTAATGCACTTATTATTCAGGCCAGAAAACCAACTGAGTACTTGCGCTTTGCACTTCCGATGAAATAATGAGATAAGATAAAATGAAAATAAAAACTGTTTTGCTCTAAAATATTGTCTTATAATATAAATATAGAATTCTCAACGGCCAGCACAGTTTACTTTTACTATTTAAATAACTCGCAACTCGTTCCGTAGGCCTACTGAGATCGATAAAAGCAATTGATCCTCAACTTAATACAATCGACGTTTCGATTTGTCTTTGTACAGGTTGATTAAACCTGACGCCCCGAGAGACCACTGACAGGATGGATTTCAATACTACCTTAAAGTGGCAGTTGGTAGCCTTGTTCATTGATAGGCTGATAGATAGGCAGACAGGCTGCGGACATTCGGGTTAAATAGTTAATTTTAAAAGGAAAATACAAATATTTAAAAAACTGAATTTTAGGTTTCGTCTGAATATTACAGAGACATGTATTGGATCAACCCTTAGTCGATTTGATAGTTTCTTAAGGCAACACACGACAATGCTTCAAATACTGTGTGTATACTTTTCAACAATCAAAATTGTATTTCGAATTAAAAGACCTGGCTTTATCAGATATTTAATGATTCCTTTATATTGAGGTTTTGTTCAAACGTTTAAAATTACATTGAAACGGCTACAAAGTTCACATAAATCTGATTTAAAACATCTTAAAGGCATAAATCAATGGTATAGCCTACTTTGACTCTCGAGATTTACATTGGTTTGAATTTTAATACTCGATTTTAAAAGCTTTCACTACGACTAATGTGTGTAGTTTGCATAAAATACAGTTATACTCTTAGAAATAATGGTTCTTCGACGGTTCTTTAGAAAAGATGATGGTTCTATATGGAGCCATTGAGACAAAAATGGGTCTTTGATAAAAAATAAAAAAAGGAATAAATGCTTGGAACAGTTGCTGTGAGGGTTCCATATAGTCCAAAAAGGGTTCCAGCAGAGCCATGTTTTTCTAAGAGTGTAGTTATATATTATTTTATAGACTAAGTTTTGTTGACAAGCACTAAGTTACAAGAAAGTGTGTAAAATACAAACAAGAAACAAGAAAGTATATAAAATAGAAACAAGACAGCTGTAGAAAATGCTATCAAACTGTTCTTCTATGGTTTTCTTACAATACGTTACACATCTACAATCAGTGTGTCCATTTAAAGACCTACAAACTGTAGTTGTTCAATTTTACGTGTAATTTTTCGCTTTTACTTTTTGTAAAGTTATGAACGCTTTAGAATCAAATTTGATCATTTTCAAAAACTTAAATTAAAGTAAAGGTCTGCTTACCTGCCTGATTTAGACAAAAAATTGTCAAGACAAAAATGATGAGTTTGGTCGCCATGTCCCTCACGAAGATACCTCAATTGTCCGCATGACGCACTTCCCTCTCATTGGTCTCAGTTACCTGTCGTGAAAAGAATTGTAATTAAAAATACACAAAACATAATGCGATTGGTCGGTGAGAAATCTAAACACATCACCAGCTATTATTCATAAAAGGGTGTTTTTAAAAGTTACAGACTAGCAGAGCTATCGGTCTACATTCTTTCAAATATACTGGTGAAGACACAAGGGGATAAAACCAGTTGAGTATAACTTACATAAGCATCGAACACATGGGCATCTTGCTCGAATATTTTTGTGAACACAGGAGTTCATGTTCTTGTGGTATTAACCATTTTGCGTTTGTTTGATAACCGGTGCAACAGGTAAAATCCCTAGAGCAAACCTTAGACCAGAGGTAAATAGCCAGAGGTTTTAGAAGAAGAACTCACATTGATCTCAACCCTGTTCACAATACAATCTGATGTTCTTTGAGTAATTAAAAACATTAATGCTGTTGTCATTCTCATGTACATCCCGACAACTAAACCTTAGAACACAAATACAGGCATCTTCTTCCTGTAGGCATAAACACGAACGCGGGTTAACCGAGACAGAGTTATTGATGTACCTCGTGAAATCCATTTACTCATTTCCAATCACAATTCACGTATTTTTGTTAGCGCTTATAAAAAGCCACGTCTGGAAGCGGTCTTTCCTGAAATGAGATTCATCAAGCTCCCACAACTAAGACTCCGGTTAACACGTATGACTATGAATTAATCCAGAATTCTAGTCCTTCCACGTGCCACTTCTCGAGCCTCCCATTCCCCTTGATTTCACCGTCTATTTGTCGCGGCATATTACTCCACACAGCCAACGAGCATCCTTAAGAGTAGAAGATTTATTGAATCTCTTGAGTCCTCGTTATGTTGTCCGTTCACTTGTAGCGGGCACATGCCTCTTAAAATGTGGCCGTAGTCAACCCGTAAAGAAGTTTACCGGGCGGTATTCATCAAACATTTACCAGTCTATAGTCTCCGCCAAGAGAGATTCCACAATACACTAGTGTGTGCTTTATAACATTCCTCCAATAGACTAACCACATTTATCCGCAGCTATAACCGTATTATCGGACTGGTTCAATATTTGCAAAATGACGGTAATTTGCCAAATAGCAGCCTCCGTCCGCCGGGTGGCAATAGATTTTACGATATCTTAGAATTAAAATGTCTTATCGGCAATCGATAGAGTCCCAAGAGGGATAGTCTTATAGGCTCCTGTTTGATTTGACGTAGAACGATCAATGGAAACTCCTCAGGTCTGAGATAACTCGTGTATGGTCATTTCTCTCACAGACAAATGGAACTCACTCATTTTCCTCCCATGTTTAACCCTTTTTATAAGGCACTTCTCTCTTCCAGTGCGTGCGTGCGTCTACTAAAGGCGAACCACTTTCCGGTACACTTTGCTGTCGTGATCAAACGTTGGCAAGTCGACTCTAATGTAGGCAGCTTTAACCGGAAGTCACTTAATTCTCTGCCATGACTGATGGCTTAGAAAGTGTCCTTGGCTAAAAGACCTTTTCCTCGTAAAGATTTCTTTCTGTTGCTCTTTACATGTCACCTATAAGAGGGGCTCAAGCCATTGGTGAGCTCTCCAGTAGACTGAAGCGCCTCCGCTCATACCATATTACCGCGATGCCTTCCCGGTACTAAGCGCTTTTCCATTACACTAATGGGATTTACGCAGCGCAGCTTGATGGCTGCTTAACGAATATTGTGTTCCAATTACGTCCCGATAGACACCACCATTAGGCTATTTGTTCAGATAAGTGGTTACATTTCACTCAAATCTCTGCAAATATTACATCAGGATCGGTAACTCCATTACAAGCCTGGATCACAATCCTCAGCTATATGACAGCTCTGGTACTTCATCAGCACAAAAAGTTATGTGAGTTTCATCTTTGAGTGCCTGTCCTACTGCCATCAGTGAAAACTTGTGGCAGATCTGAGTGTTTCTCTTACAGATATGTTGTTTGGTATAAAAAGAAAGTTCGTATATAAGAATTAAACCAAAATGCAAAAAATGTACAAACTGTATCTCTTTTTAACGTTTAGCAATTAACTGATAGACAGCTTGGTTGTTTACTCATTGTGTGCCTGATTGCCTGCCAACGTACCTGATCCACCGACTGACTGACTGACTGACTGACTGACTGACACTCACTCACTCACTCACTCACATACTCACTCACTTACTCACTCACTCCCTCACACACGCTCGCTCGCTCGCTCGCTCACTCACTCACTCACTCACTCACTCACTCACTCACTCACTCACTCACTCACTCACTCACTCAC
>JAQQZZ010074798.1:0-20748 GCA_030265115.1 Mopalia vespertina
TACATTCCGATTGCCGTAAACTTATGGCACTTGACAATTACGTTTGAATCACCGTAATATCGCAACATTTTAAGACTTAATCGACGTGGAGCTATTTACTGCACTCACCGTTACCAATTAACTATATAGAAATGTATCCAATATCCCCAGATACAGGTGGGGCATAGTCCAATAGCCTACTATGCCTATTGATAAAACCGGCCCTGCTCACAGGCTAGAGCTCCCGATAACTGTATAGAATACGGTTCAGGACACATTCTATCTTTTCATAGAAGGAACATTTTAAGAACTCGTCCGGTGAATTGTCGTTATTTGTCTCGAAAATGTTTATGTTTTTGTAAACCCGGTGCGTTACGGATAACTTTTGACTCAATCAGATTCCCAAGCATCGCAATCCAATCTCATCCAATATGATCTTTTCTCCTAAGAACGGTTTGGATATAGGCGCTGTTACATATTACGATCAAAATGCGGCTTCCGATTCAGACATTTACGAGGGAAAAGATCGTACTTGATTATGATTCTTGTGAATTTGATTGTGTAAAAAGTTGTCATTACATTGGACCATGGAGGAATAAACAGAAGAAGTCAACTCTACTTGGAATAACGGCCGGCCCAGCCAAGGTTCCTGCTGACGTGTGAAACGTTGTCGCGGTGTTAAGTTAGAACACTGACGAGATGGTGAAATTTCTATGCCTCCATATTTCTTTTTCAGAAACCTTTTAGTCAGTTTGCCCCTAACCATGTATGTTATTAGTGCTGTGTCATGTAGGTTGTAAAATAGATCAATCAGAAACTATATGGATTAAAACTAATCGAAGTGAAACCAAGGTTTAGAGAGTATAAACTAGTAAATGTCCACCCGTCCATTGATTGTTGGACCCAGTTGTAAGTGGCGAGCTAGCAGAAGTGCCAATACTAAACGGTACCAAAAATCAATGGACAGTCAATACATTCGTAATAAACGAGCTTATTTGCTCTGTCAAAGGCGCCTGTCGTTATGTCAATCGATATGCACACGGCTCTCATCTTTTGATCCTTTCTGGACAATCTTTAAACCACACCATAGTTTGCCGAGCTCGTTTGTACGTTGCTGTATATACACGGCATGCATTTCATAACTACCCAGCTTTTCGGCGCAGAACATTTGTTACCATCAAGTATCATCTATCTATTCAACGCAGAGCATTTTGTTACCATCGAGTACCATCTAGCTTTACGCAGAGCATTTTGTAACCAAAATTCATCTATGTTTTTACGCACAGCATTTTGTTGTTACCAATGACTATCACGCTTATCAACGCAAAGCATTTTGTAACCATCAAGTGCCATCTAGCTTTTCAGTATAAAACATATTTTAACCATCAATTCCCATATAACTTTTCAACACAGTTAGTAACGTCACGTTTTTCCCGGGTGCTCACGTAGCGGTTATTTATATACATAAATCATTTTGTTTTAAACCGCTGACAAAATGCGATGTTTTTCTAAGGATGGCCAGAACAGACTCACTGCGAAGGAAGTCAATTAGATTATATCATTTGAGGCGTTTTAAACTGCAGTTGTTCATGTCGTATCTAAGATCACGAACCTCTAACTGGCTGTCTGAAAAACAACTTTGTCGGGATCCAATCAAAGTCTATATGAAGATTTAGACTAGAAACGGCTAATAGATGATTTTAATTGGATGTTTACAATTAAATCCTGTTCTGGCAATCCCCAGGAAACGGTATTTTTTATCAGAGGCTATAAAAGATTTGTACATAGCCGATGATAAGTGAGAATGGAAAGCAAGGGACCTAAAAATGGGTGAATGTGTATTGTGGGTCAAAAAGAAATTAAATACATTTTTAATTCAAGACTAATAATTCAAGACATAGTGTTAGTAACTGTAAAATTTATCATATTGAACTGCAGCTATAATACATCATTATTTATTCCCGGTTAATTTATACAACTGTGACTTGCCGGACGCTCTACGGTAATCAATCGAATAACACAAAACACGGTTCTGGTTCATGGATGTATGACCAAGCCGGCTATATATCCTATATCGTGGAGGTAAGACGGCGACTGTTTTAATCAAATGTACAACAACTTCCGGCTCCTTTACTCGCTTTCATCTCTATCTGCGTCTGGGCGTTTTAGAACAACCCTGTAATTTGCAACTATAATCTGTAATTCTGTTTAACGTTAAAAATGTATGTATTGATCGAGTGCTTTCAAACTGTGTAAAGTTTACAAGTTAAATTTTTTTTAACACCACGGTGAAATCCGTAGTACATAAAGAATATAACTGTTTGCGCCTAAAGTTGCCAGCAACATGCGGAGAATAATTGTATTGTATCGTATTGTATTTATTTCAGAATCCAACAGACACAAAGGCCCACTTTACAGATCTGATAACAAAAGATGTAATAACAGTTACAATATAAATTTAATAAAATATAAATTGAGATAAATCATAAATTTGGAAATAAAACTATATATATGTATAAAATTAGTTTAGAAAATTTAATTATCTACTTTTCGCAATTAAAGTAGGAATTAAGATACACACAGATACCGTTTAAAACAGCACGGATTTTAACTTAAGGGTACTTCACTTAAATGACGGATGTGTATTCCACAAATAATTGACACTAGTACAACAAAGATGTGAAGCGCTTCCATAGTGTTGGAATGTTAATTTTCCTCCAGTGCTAAGAAAAGACAGCCTTGTTACTCTCCAAACAAACTGCCCTTAGCCAGAGGGCTGCAAACTCTGTTAGAGATCGGACTGGGTAAAAGGGCTAGATTAAGACCTAAGAGTGCCCGGGGCACCTCAGGTCCTGCGGACCATTTATATATACCGAGATATAGAAGGTATACTAGTAGACGCAAAATGCATACCGCTTCAAGCTGCATAGACTCTCAGCTAAATCGTCTTGGGTATACAAGAAAAGCTGGCGTGCTCATGAGAATAATTTTATAGCATAACCATGGCAAAATAAAATCATCTGGCGCTCGTTCCAGAAAGAGACCGTCAGTAGCCTATGGTCATCTTAATTGTCATGGCAACCAGTACTCAGAAGAAATTATGTCGCCATGGTAATTAAGATCTACGTAGGCTAAGAATGGCTATGTGGGACAATGCCCGGAATAAATGATCAATTTAACCATTTTGTGTCGTTGTTTATACTCACATCTGGTTGTTACGATAAAAAATCCTGAGATTTTCGATTTTATGACAACACAAATGTTGGTCCATTTGTCAAACACAAACATAAAACAAGACTTTATGGATTACAACTTCTGGTTTATTATAGGTTCAGTGCACATTGATAGATGCATACGAGTCCCACATCGTTTCCACGTGACCTAGTATAAGTCACAAAAATAAACCACATGAAGTATAGTTTAAAACATATTTTATAAGCATAGGATCAAGCTAGACTTCATCTCACATATAAGTACATGTACATCCATGTAGATATAAAGTTCTGTATCTCTAATAGTTTGTCTAAGGGCAGTTTGTTTGAAGAGTAGGTTTAGTAATGCCATCTTTACCTACAACATCTCCAACATTATCAAAAGGGTTTAACATTTTATGGTAATGCTAGAGTCAATTATTGTTGGAATATACCACCGTCATATAACTGGAATATCTTTAAGCATGGCATAAAACACCAATTAATCAATCTCCAAGTCTATCATCGCATGTTACCTTATAGAGATGCAGAATTCAAGTAACTGTCGCCAGCCCGTCATTTTTCTATCTTTCACCGTAAATGTAGACTTCAAATTTTAACAGAATGGCAAGTAACTTTCATTTTGTGTTCTGCATACACAATGGGTATGTTTACCTCATAAATAGATACCTAATTGATTCGATGAGATATCAAACCTGTATTAAGCCGGTAAGCCTTCTTAACTCCAGTTTCGGGCTCTGCATCGAATCCTGATGCAGAGTTATTATACAGTTTGGTCCGTCCAAACACTGTTGCTAACATGCGTGGTGAATTTTATAAAAAATATGCAAGGAAATTGATGACAGCCCAATCTAAAGTTTTTTCGCCGGAAGTGATCGATATCCAATCCCGTATAACTTTGACCATTTTTGCTATACCATCTAATCCACATGTTACAATTGCGAAGATAAACAAGTCGTTGACATTTTTTAATGATATGAAGTACAAATAATTAACCATAACGGGTAAAATAATCAGTGGTTCAACGACCGCCATGCAATTTAATTGAATGTGTGCTCTTTTTAGTCATTAGACTGCGAGTATTTGCAAACTCTGTTCCACGATGTAACTTATGTATTCGTCTTAGATATATCATCAAATACCATGCTCAGGAAATAATCTATATACTCGCTAATTGGTCCCATTGAATTTGCATAGCTCGACAACTGCTGATAACACGGCTTCTTTGTACCACATACAACATGAACAATAAATGAGGTCAGTCGATATGTGGTGCGCAACAATTTGCAATAATTAATTTGCGCTATTTTAAGACTATTAGATTTATTTGTTTGATTTGGATTTAACGCCGTGTTAAGGTTATTTCACACACAGATATGACGGCGCGCCAGCCCAATGGATGTAGAAAATCGCCTCGAGAAAGTCCGGACATCAACTTCCTTTATTTATTGTTAATCTTCGGACTCTTATGTTATAAACTTATGGTCCATAAATGGAAGGGAAGTATACCGCTATGTTTATTTGTTGGCCACACTCTGTCGAAACTTAATCAAAGGCTTTTCCCCTTTAAATTTTAATGGGTTATAAGATTATCAACAATGGAAATTTCACTTCAAATGTATAATAAAAGCTGCATACAACTGTACCGAGAAGATAGTACACTTACTTATCAGCGACTGGTCTGTATAGTAATCCATTCAATAAAGCCAGTGATAAAAGTCGAAGGTTTTTCGAGGATTGTCAGCACAGGGTCACCGCTAACAGCTAGGGTCAATTAGGTCATGCCATTTGTGGAAGTGAGGATGGACGGAGGGGAGGGGAGGAGCATTGAGATTGGACTGCTTATATCCAGTGTTTTTTTAAACTCAATTGTATTTGTTAAAAGTACTTTCTAATGAACACAAATCAGCATTGACAAGACTGCGTACATCTTCACAAGACTTCACATCGTGACGGGTAGACATGGTAATATCAAAACAAAACAGACTCTGTCTTTGTTGTGATCTAAACGAAATCGTAGACGAATATAGATTTGTAATAGTTTGTCCTTTGTATAGTAAAGTACTTAGTCAATTGATAAAATCTTTTTATATCAACAAACCGAGTATGTAGGGTATAAGCTCACCCAGTTATTACATTTTGACGAAAATTAGGAAAATACATTTATCATGCTTTTCTGAAGAGGATAATCATATCTTTGATTTCTCTCACAGCTAAAATGTATTTATAATATATTCTTGATATATACGTGGCAATTATTACTCACCGAAATGAATGCAACATATGTAACACTACCTGTCTACCACTATGTACCACTAGATATCTATAATATTTTATATGCCCATGTATGACGAGGGACATCAACGCCCAGGTTAATAAACGATTCAATTGAATATGTCGTATATAAGACCGCGGACTTGTATGGCTGTCTGAAAAAACAACTTTGTTGCGAACCAAATAAAATATGCATTAAGATTTAGTCTGGAAACGGCGAATATAGAGGAAATTATTGGGATGCATAAGGGTAAACCCTGCTCTGCGTGGCAATCCCCATGAAACTGGCATTTTCTTGTCAGGGGTTATAAAGAAGGATTTGTACATAGCCGATGATCAGTGAAAGAAGCCAGCTACGGGTGGTAGTTATTATTCTGTTTGTATTTCGGTATGGAATCGATGAAAGCCACTCTATAATTATCTGTGATGGAGCTCACATTCATTTCTTTTAAGAGCCACTTAGCTTAATAGCAATCTCTGCAGGTATCTATGAATCAATTTAAGCAAAGAGCTGTTTTTCACAAAGAAGATGTGATATGTTGTTGCCTTGGTTACTAATAACTGACATATATTACTTGTCGAGGAATTTACAGCCAGTAAAATGAAATCCAATTGATAAATTTTATCCGCAAATGTTAATAAGGAGAAGACAACTATTTAACAAATCGCGAATGAAGAAAAGGGTTTACGTGCAGCACGTTTTTTTTTTACACAGAATTTAACGTGATAAAGTTATGGTTTAAATTCTTTATATGGAAAAATCAAAACACACAACCAGATTGTTCGTATTGTAATTTGTAAAGAAAAAATTGGATTTCACTATCATGGTTTTTTCACGATATTAAATTAGTAGGGCCAGTTGCTCTAAAAACTATTAATGTCTAACACTCGATTGAATCGCTAATGGAGGACTAGAGATAGACCTTCCACATGGCGTAAGGGGAGAATTTGGGAGAGAGCTTCCTGCTGTCCCGGGGCTCTCCGAGCAAAGGCGCAACATGAAGCCGATCTGTTTGTGATATATTTGTGTTACGTCCTGTGAGTGTTCTGTGTTTGTCCTGTCTTGTCCTTGTTTGTTGCCAGTGGCGTCGAGGGTTGTTTCCTTTGATCATTGGGATGGCACATCGTCACATGAGTGAAATAACCTTAAGAACGGCATTAAACCCCAGTCAGACAAACAATCAACAAGG
The DNA here is from genome assembly GCA_030265115.1 of Mopalia vespertina. Lineage (NCBI taxonomy): Eukaryota > Metazoa > Mollusca > Polyplacophora > Chitonida > Mopaliidae > Mopalia > Mopalia vespertina. The sequence continues at coordinate 6,656 of JAQQZZ010074798.1, forward strand.
CGTGACGTATTCTAAGAGCAGATTAAATTTAATAACGCTTCGAGCAAGAGGGCACAAGTCGCATTTACAAGGATAAGCAACACTATCACATTGGCAGTTTGTTTTAAAATCCCTCTGAGAGTTCAGCTTTTTCAATAGATAACACCAAGTACCTCAATGTGCCAGTGTGATTTATTTATATAGATTTACTGGCGTTTTATTTATTGGAATTTATTATTACTTTTGAATAATCGTTTTACCTTCAGTATCAGGAAATGTGGCAATTTTATAATGGAAGTAAATTGCTTCATATGTCATCATCAAATAAGTGTCCAATTCATTAGCGTCACTCTCTCTAGAATATTTTCTTCAGTAAACCTAACCGCAATGTAATTAACTGCACTTAATCGCTGCCATTCTTTATCTAGCTATATATACTTCTTTTTTTTTTCTCGATAAATCGAAATTACAACATTATGACGTATGGGCAAGAGTTTAACATTCGGAGCGTCAATGACGGAGTATAAATGGCATCAGTGCGTGAAACCTTTCCTTTCGTCTAGTGACATCCTTTTAACAGACACAACTGTGTTATTGTTCTGCTTCAGATTTCGACTTCTGCTTCAAAGATGCGCTGGCAACTTGAACCGTATTGCCGCATGTTTAACACGGCTATTGGACGATTTCAGGTCGTGTTTGGTATAAAAAATGTGTCAGAAATTTCAGTATATCAAATATTATTGGACAGTATTTTTTAATAGACGGTTTAAGTGCAAACAGTTGAAGTTTCACACTTATCTGAACTTTAACACTATTTTTCTAAAAAGGCGATATGATATTTCTACAAATCGATCGACTAATAGGGATACAATACTCTGTATAGGCCTACCCAACACTTGCCCAATTCACCGATCTGGTCACATGTCAAGTTATATACCCGAGATCTGATTATACAGGAAATAGTAGCTAGAACTCTTACTTTTGTCCAAATGATACAATCTTCACATATTTCAAATATATCTTTCTGATAGATAGAGACAGCTCTCTCTGCCTTGCTTATCTTCGAGAGATCACTCGAATCCATCCATTTGGTGTTACAGCCAAATGAGAAAATAACCTAAACTTCACCATAAAAACGCGATATAAATATGCTAATCTGGCTTGGTTGCTATTGATGTCAACCCTTGCGTGGTTCACTGTGAATTATTTACACACCGAAATTTATTGATCGATCGATTAATTGGTGTTTTACGCCGTGGTTAAAGGTATTTCACTTATATGACGGCGGTGTATTCCAACAATAATTGACACTAGCACAACCAAGGTGTGAAGCGTTTCAATAATGCTGGAAAGTTAATATTCCTCCAGTGCTGTTAAAGTAAAGACAGTATTGCTACTCTTCAAACCACACCGGTATTGAATGTATACATGTATCAATTAATCAATGTCTATTGATTAAAAACATTTGGGTGTTAGTTACGTTGTCGATAATGAACACCTCGTTTCTTCAAATCCACCTACACCGCTTCAAACCAAGCAGTAGCGCTTGAATTCATCTTCGATCCGAATTGAATGGGCCCATTTTGTAACTATCAGTATCATCTAGCTTTTCAACGCAGACTGCAACTTTGGGATAAACCCGCGCCATCACTATCTTACCAGAAGTCACGAGGCATAGCTCTACTTTTAGCCAAAGTTACGAAAAAGCCAGCTGAGTAAAAGTTTGAAAATGTGTAATGTGGGTCATCATAAAATGGAACAATTATTTTATTTAAGAACAAATAAATTTGTTATTATCTTTAAAAAAAAAAAGGAATTGCATTGATCTACAGCTGAAAGACATCATAGCGTACATGTACTCCCGGTGTATTTATACAGCTGCAATTTGCCTGGCGACGACCGCACAATTTTCGGGAATTTCCGAAAATCACTACAATCAAACTGGTCCTGGTTTATGACCAAGCGGTCTTATACTCAAGTCATGGAGGTAAGACGGCGACGGGTATCACCAAATGGAACGGTCTTGTAAATCATGCAGCCAATTTAACCTTTCTTTTGTTTTTCCTTTCTCATATAAATTTGGAATTATTTGGCATTAATAATGTGGTTATTCTGTTCTTAGCCCATTAAAACAGCACTACAACAAAAACCAAAAATGTATCCATGATACAAGCGAGTGAATTACAATGCACGTACACTTCCGGTCGACGATAAACACGAGCGCAGAGTGAATAAAGAAAAATAGGTAACCCATTTCCTTGTTATAACATTTGGTATTATATATCGAGCTTATATACGTTACATATAGTGACCTACATGCACGTGAAAGGGGTGTTTTGTAACGTCCTTGTGTTGTCCTTTTTTATCCATCTCATTTCTAGTATTGATTCATATTGATTCGTATTAAAATATAGAACCCTTAAGTTTCGAGAGAGTCTTGTGAGAGCTGGGTTTGTAAAAGACTAAATAAGCAACTATCTGAATTGTATCCCGCAGTTGGTAAATAAAGACAGTTTTGATGCGTGTTTGTTATCTAAGAGAATAAAATGAAGTGCTGCAAATATTGCCTTTTTCATTCATTTATGTGCCACGTTTTTTTCTTTCTCGAAAATCCTCGAATGTACTTCGCACATCATCTCACGAGTGTCGCCATTATGACAAGCATTTTTTCAAATCAGCCGTGATAAACAGTCCGCTTTGTGTGAAGATTTCACAGTTTTTTTAAATGTTTTGGGTTCAAAGCATAATCCACTCCTTAACTAAATTTGCCGAAACCCATATGAAATTTGACTTTTGTTTAAATGTGGGGAATAGTGTAGGCTTGGTAAACACGCTTCTGGCTAATAAAATGTATGATTTTCACGTAGTGATGATTCATGGTAACACAATTATAATAACGAGAATATCGCGAGATTAAACCGATCGGTTTTATGCTCAAAAACCCAATAGCATATCGAGGGCTTTAAAACCATACCCGATGTCATACATGTAAAATGACATTTTGAGAAAAAGGAGTCCATAAATTTGTTCTTAGCTATAAAATCATTTTATCGAGTATTAAAGTCATTTGGAAGATGTTTTTTACTAAAACTAATGCTGGGGTATTGTGTTCATTGACCCTAGGGTCAGTGTGTTGTGGTGCGATCAATCCATCGTTACCTGACGTCATGCGGACTATTTGAATTGATACTCAGTGAACATACAAATTTTGGTTACTTCCTAAAGCACATTATCTGGGCGTATAATCGTTTCGTCGTTATCGGCTTCGGACAGTTCCGACATGTATAACCGAGCACATAATTACATTTGATCAAAACCATCCCATCTTACCTCTTTAACTTTGGCTAAAAGTAGAGCCCGCACCTTCTGGCTTTCTGGTAAGATAGTGATGGCGCAGGTTTATCTCAAGGTTGCAGGCTATGTTGAAAAGCTAGATGTTACTCCATGGGTACAAAATGACATAATCGCTTCGCCATTAGGCCTTTCCGCTTCGGACAGTTCTGACATAGCTTGGTAACCTGATACGCTTGTCGCACTTCCGGAGATAAATTCAGAGAACGCCAAAAGTAAATCACCGACCAGTTGCAAATACAGCCTCCACATACATTTGGCAATCGGAAAATTACATATCCAATTATAACCGCATAGTTATATGTCTAAATAATAATTGGCTATCAAAAATGATATGCTTTGAATGACTGGCTGCTGTGAAAGACGTTACTCCGTGGTTCGATTTGCAATTCCCCATTAGAATTTCAAGATGGCGAACGTATTACTTCTTTAACATTTATTTCTAGCTGGTTCGGCTGCAAAGCCGATGTCTCTGTTTCATCCAATACTAATTTATCCTAAGCAATAATTTGAATTTTAACTGAGCAAATACTTTTTTAAATTATCTTGTCTTTCGTTTTTCTACCATGAGCACTTTTAAGAAAAGGCTCAAGCAGTTGGTAACTATGGAGATAGAAGTCACCGTTGGTTATACTCTCTGTGTTTTTGAGTGCATTGGTAAAAACAGATCTGGAACCACCTGTCTCGTGTTGAAGTATCTACGTTCCTTCGTCATGAATGAATATAACTGTCATTATTTAGCGCTCATAACAACTTCTAACAGCCCCAATGAAAGGAGACGTCAGTACATAATATGTTTCCAATAAGAAATGAAGGTCGCGCTGCGCCAGTTTATCGTAGTCAATACTGCAAGATCTCTCCGATACATGCTTGAGTGACAATTCCTCTATTGTAATCTGCATATAAAACTGCTTACATATGCTTGGAGCAGTTTTCACTTAAAAGTCCACAACATGCAATCTGCATGTTCAGAAAAAAGTATATGTCGTGCATTTTGCCAGCTGGAAGCGTCACGTGTTGGATACATCCCTTTGTGTTTAATCACTGTATCGACATGGCTGCTAAAGAAACAAAAATGTATAGCCCAAGCGGGAGTTATCTGTGAACTACACACGCTATAGACGATGGATAAATGTAAGGATCTCTACATTAAATATTTGGGTCACTGGATTATATTTGTATACTGTTGGTTTTCGTTCAAAGATGAATAATTTTGGAATATTTTTTGAAAATATAATAATGTAAACTCAACGAGTTTATTTATTTACTATCAAACACTTACAAACCAGGACACCGTGTCAAAGCGTCTAAGCCACTCAGACAGTGCAGTCAAGGAATAAATAACAAAAGCAATGTGAAAATTGCATAATACGCTTGTCCACTATGACAGTATTATTTGATTTAACCATACATATACAGCGGACAGAAGTCCAAAAGTGTGTGTTATTGTTTTATTATTGAGGCATGTAATATTCGGATAATACCGTCGCCATCAGGTGCCATAGTTTAAACAGAAGATGTAGCTACCAGCAAGGTTTGACAAAGATCGAATATTAAACATTTAAGCCAGACATAAAGCGGAAACGAATTGACCAATCAGATTGCAGTACGTAAAGTACCTAATTATGCACAGATTACGCTCGCCGTCAAACTTGACCTCCGTCCTCATAAGTTATATTTACAGGGCAAGTTAGACAAAATTCTGACAAAATTAAAGCAATATGTTGAGTGAAAACGAATCAACCAATCCGATTGCAGTGCAGTAATTAATTCTGCATGGCTTTTGCTCGCTTTCGAACTTGACCTCCGTCTTCATAGTTTTTTTACTGTTGAGTACGTTAGCCAAGAATCGGACAACATATAACCCAGATATTCAACGGAAATGGATTGACAAATCAGATTGTAGAAAGACAGGCGTTTGCAAATTACGAGACTTGAAAAAGAAACAATTCCAGACAGAATTTTAAAAAAACTGTCAAATCTGTCCCCACTGTGTTTTCTGATTCTGACCATCTACTGGATTGAGCTTCCAGAACCAAGAATAGAGGACAACGCAACGAACGGAAACTGTGTAAATCACATTTGAAGCTGTCCACAAAATTGGCAAACATGCATGAGGTAAAATTGTCACATAGTGTAAGAGGATGTGTAAAACCATACGCCTTCATTTTTTGTCCTTTTTAGTCGAACATATTTTTGTTGTTGAAATTTCCGAGAACTACGTTTAAACAACATAATCATTTCATGGAACATGTGGATCTGGACAACGTCTCTCCTACGACATTTAATAACTATTGACATTTTGTTGATAAGTTTTGTTTGTTGGTTTGATTAGGGTTTTACATCGTACTCAAGGGTATTTCACTTATATGACGACGTGCCAGCCCAATGGATGAAGGAAACCACCCTTGACACACTTGCAACAAACAAAGACAAGGGACAAATACTGGACAAAAACAGGACGCAACACAGACACCAAACAGATCAGCTTCCTGTTCCCCTTTAGCTCTGAGAGCACCAGGGCAACATGAAGCTGTTGATAAGAGAGAGACAGTGTGAAAGGAAATTTCACCACTTCGAATGATATTTACTTCGCAGTTTGAAGGCTGTTTAAGTAAAAACTTAGAGTTAGTCTTTTCATTTAATCCCATAATAACTTCTAAACTCGCTGGATTGAAGCACAAATGTCAGGTTATCCGAGATCCGTTATTTTCAAACAGCATAGGGTATAACTTTCGACAGGGGAGAAAAGGGGGGGGGAGTTTTATCAAGATTTGGCACTCTCACTATACAAGGTCCTAATATAATGAGACATATGCCTTCACAGCTTCGAAAATAATCAAATTGCACTTTCATCTTTCTTAAAGGATGAACTGACCCACATTTAACCCAAAAGTTGTCTATCATCCTGTGAATGGAATCGTCCGTTTGATAAAATATGACATAACAGCCCTTATAACAGATAAATAGTTTAAGAGACATACTGTCTGAGTATAATGGATGGCGAAAACCCTCGTTTTGTCGTGTCTATACATATTTTAGTGCGAACCTTTTCCATTTACATACAGCCCGCGACCGTGGCTTAGTGGTAGCGTTTGTGCTTCCTAACCCTACTCCAATTTACCGTTCACAGGCCCGAGTCCGTCTGTCGACCATCAGGTATATGAGTGAGACACACGATGTGGCTCCGGCAATCGCGGGGGTGGTTTTTACGAGGTTTCCTCCCGATTTTCCACCGTAATACGGCAAGGAACAGTGTGATGTTACCAATTCGTTGTCTTATAAGTGGAATACCCTTGAGTACGACGTTAAACCCCAATCAAACAAACAAACAAACCATTCACATACACTTTAATTTCATGTCATAATAGATTAAAGGCACAATGTTAAGTCTATTAACTTGTAGATATTGAAGTATTCAATACAGGTTTATTTCAGTTTGGGGAAAAATGTACGGACGCTCCTAAATAGGATTCTGGCGAACATAATGTGCGATTTTTATATATTCATACATCTACAAAGGCTTAGCATATTGATGATACTACGGTAACAAGAATTTCGCGGGGTTCAATCGATTGAGCTCAAATCGAAACACCACATTCAATGTTATCAGAGACCCAATCTAATTTAAATCAGATCTTAAAAACTCTCTCCGTGTTTGTTTGTCGCTATATAGAGATCTAACGCAATCGCTCTACTTTTATTGTTCGATTAAGTCAAGCTTACTGGGGTTCACGAAAGGTCACATTTTCAGTTGTCCAGTAAAAACACAGATAACACGCTGCCTTGGTAAACACAAAAATTCAGCCAAAACAAACAGAAGTTGTTCGATTTTCTTCTGGGTTGATGTTGTAAGTCGCATATAAACACTCACAGGGGAAAATGCAATTCCACTCAAAGTGTATTATTTGAATGATGTTTGTTGATTGTACGTGCATGTATCCGTTGGTCATGTAAAAATACGCAGTCGGGAAACTTCGGTTCTTCGGCGGAAACCTTCAGCTTTTACAAACCAGAATTAATAAGCAGCTCTAGCTGTGATTAGTCAATTTAATAAACCAATCGACATTGTAGGTGGGGTGATTGCGTTAGTTCTCAATATAACGACAAACAAAACACGGGGAGCGTTTTTGAGATCTGATTTTAATTAGATTGTCAGAGACCGTTCCTACACAACATTTTTATTACTTACTGGAAGATGTCGATGCAAGTGACTCGGTATACTTTTTCATTAGTAACTAGTTGTAAAAATAAACCAAGTAGTGAGCTACTGACAATGGAAGATAAGATCACAAAGGCAAGAATTAATCACAGCTCGAAATGAAGTGACTTATGGCTAAATCCAATACAATACTTCTCATTACCTTCCAATATTAAGGATGAATCTCCTCGTGTAAATAAGGTACATCTTTGTATGGATGTCCTTGGCTTTTCTTATTACAATCAGGTACGAGTAATACTACAGTGAAGACCAAACCGTCAAGCCAAAGCTCGTTTGTTTGATTGATTGGGTTTAACGCCGTACTTAAGGCTATTTCACTCATATGACGGCGTGCCAGCTAAACGGGTGAAGAAACCACCCACCATAGACTGTTTTCTTTGCTTCTGACCTAGAAAAGGGACATATTTATGACGTCATTACCACTATAAGACCTACCCACTGCGTCCGTGGAATGTAAACAAATGACTTTACCAGAATCACATTTGTTTGTCGTTTTATCTGTTATTGGTGTGGTTCTGATTAATTTGCCCAGCCATGTAACGATATGTCGCTGTGACAGATATATTGACAGAAAGTGTTTTTTTTTACGCTGCAAGAGTCACTGTCACAAAATGGCGTTCGACAATAAAATCTTGTACGACATCGTTACACCTACAGTTTAACATGACGAAACAGCTCTAACAATTCACCCGGACTATGCTATGATGTAAGTTAGCTGTAGATCAATGCATTACCATTTTTAAAGTTACTTACAAATTCAATTATTTTTAAAGTAAAAATGCTTTCCTTTTAATGTTGGACCCACATTACACATTTTACAATTTTTTAGCAGCTGGATTTTTTCGTAACTGTAGCTAATGGTAGTGCACCATTTCGTGACTTTCACAAAGACTTTCTGCAATTTTACACAGCAATATTCAGCCGAAAAATGTGCGTTACTTTATGTCCACATTATAACTGTATAAATACAGGGGACTACATCTTTACAGCGTAGAACTTTAGAGCTGTGCTCTTGTTTTAAAGATGTACTCTAACTTTAATTATACTTAAATGAAAATTCTGTTTATTTTCTATCTTGGCACTCTCTATACTCTTGGAACGGTGTACGTCTTACCTCCATGACTGGCGTATAGACCGCTTGGTCATAAACCAGGGCCAATTGTAATTTAGTGATATTCGGTACATTGCGCGATCGTCGCCAGGCAAATTACAACTCTATAAATACACCGGGACCTTGCTATGATGTAAGATAGCAGTAGATCAATACATTACCTTTTTTAAAAATTACTTAAAAATTTAATTTTTTTTAAAGCAAAAATGCTTTCCATTTTATGTTGACCCACATTACACATTTTAAAATTCTTAAGCAGCTGGATTTTTTTCGTAACTGTGGCTAATGGAAGAGCCCCACCTCGTGACTTCCTGGTAAGACAGTGGTGGCGTAGGTTTTTCCCAAAGTTGCCGTCTGCGTTGAAAAGTTTTATGATACTTGGCAGCTAAAAAATGAGGTGAGTGCTGCCGATTGGTTGTGGTATAAACGTAGGGCCTATTATAATTTATTTCGAATTGTAACCAATTAAGACAGTATTCTGTTAACAACAACCATTGTCCAAATGTTGTTAACCACAAAAGTAATACATCACATTCTCTGCCATATTTGTTTATGTTTGTCTGTAGACATGGAAACAGTAATGGAAATGACTGAAGTACTTTTTCACAGGAGTTTAAAAAGTTATTGATACTTTAGACCTACACTTGAAAATGACGCTTTAGAGTAGCTCATAAAATATGCATTTACCATTTAGAACATAAAATAGGGGACAATTTTATTGATCATATTGATCTGTTAAAAGCATTAATTTAATACAAAAATAACTGCTTGGAATTCGTAATCCTAATCTTTTTATTGCATTTGAAAACTAAATGCACATATATACAACCTTGTGTAATTTATTGGCCAAGTAAATAAAAAAACAAAGGTGGAAAAAGCACACGGGCAAATCATAATTTGTTGAAGAGGCCATAAGACTTTGGGGCTCGGCGCCTTCGGCACTTCGTTCACAAATAATGTACAATTCCCGTGAACCGTCCATTATCCTATCTATTATATCATTGTAAACCCTAGCTTATTTCCTAATCGTACGGCGTTAAACCTCAACCAAACACATAAACAAAACCAAACAAAAGGGTTTCAGCATAACAACGTCTGAGTTATTATTGTTGCAGTGTTTCAATACATACTCTGGCATTTTGTTCAACCATATTATGTTACTTAATTAGGGCTGGTGAGCTAAAGCAAAGGTTGATGACTTGTTTGAATGACATTTAGGAGCTGGAAATAACTAATAACATAAGGCATCTATGTGGAAGACAATTTCCGTTTATTAACTGTTAACAAAGAAATGATGTTGTCCATATATATATGTCTAAAGGATTGTGAGTATTTTAACTTCATATTGATGTTTGCTGTCCGCGAGTTAGCTGTGTTTTAGATCCATGTCGAACATTTGTGTTTCGTTATTTCAAGACTTGCAAGTCAATTAAAGCCGGATTTCAGACAAGGAAGATATTCATCATTCTTTTATTCTTATTTCGATGATACGCGTTAATACAAAACTTTGTTTCATTGGTATTTAACACGGCACTCAAGACATTTCATGTATGTGAAAAAATGTGACTTACTCATATTTCTACTTCATTCGGCTTGGCGAAAGTTAATGAGACGCCAACAATTGGAAAGATATAATCGGATGGTCACAAGTATCGACAAAAGCTTTTTCGACAAACCGACAGAGCGAAAGCCATATTGCAAGTGAAATCGATGCGTGTGCGCGCCATAAAATATAGGCACTGGCAGTGAATTATGCATGAGCTCAATTCACGGGATATGACAGGAACAACTTCGGTTGTAATACAAAACAACACATTTATCGCCATGGCCATTGGCGGCAATCTCTGTGTAGACATATCGTATATTACCTTGGTGATACAATAAATGTACCTTTTTTTTCAAAAGTGAATCTTGATAAAGAATACAATCAACCTGTTCCAATCTTGGGCTAATCAATGTATACGGCGATCTTAATTGGCCAGTCAGTTTCTGTCTTGGAATACTCTACACACGATCAATACGCCATTGACATCATTGTGACCGGTGGACGAGAAAATATAAGCTTTCTGTGGACAGTAACCATTGGCCTACCAACGTCACATGTTCAGCATTACCCATCTCCGCCTCATTGAATATTGGCCTTGGAACAACATAGTATTGACGCGGTGCTCATGAAAAGATTTTATCGATACGGTTTTATACGGTTCTCCGTCAAGACATCAGAGAGTGTACTTAATAAGTATCTGGAAATAAGCTGAAATAAATACGGCTTGGTATTCTCCTCCAACACGGACTCGTTTAAAGTATTCCCGCAAAAAGGTAAGTTCAAAGTTAATTAGTTTCCAGTGTTCTATTTATGTGGCATAAACATGTACTCACACAATTGGGATATCTGTATATTGGAATGTGTCGTTAAAGCGTAACCCTCAAAAGGTAGGATAATACAAAAATCAAGGTAGCCTCAATAGACATCCCGTAATTAGCTATTATGAAATTGTGAGAATTGTTTTCATAATGGCGTTAGAGCCAATTTGGTGACTGACCTGGAAACTCATGTATGTTGGATTTTCCATGCAATATCATTTCTGTCTCTTATAACATAAACTACTATTTAAAAAATATTCACATTAGCTATCAACAAAAAAGCATGCCTCTTTATTTATCGTTGAACGTTCACCATACATGAGTTAATTACCAACTCGGTTACCAAAATTGCACTATACACTCAGAACCCCTATTTTGATACCTGCAGATTACATGTTCACTTTAATACCCCCCTTTTACATTTACCTTATCCGTTTGAGAAGCAGCTTTCCATTTAAAAGAGAGATAGGCCATGAAGGTTTTCCCTCATTTTGGTAGAATTGCTGTAGTTTCGTTCAAAGTAAGGTCATTTTTTTTTTCATGGAACTGCATTTAAAGAAAAAAGTTATTGTTTAAATGAAGAACCTCAAATTGCTTCTCAGCATTCCGCTTCTTTTAAAACAGCATCTAGAACCCCGCCTTTTGGGTTAAGTTAGTCGATATGCCCAAACTCCCTGAGTGAGTTAGTTCATATTCGCATCGTCCATTTGATCATCACAATATATTCCTTTTACAGGAACATTCATAATTAAGAAATTTTCAGTTTCGTCTGTAGGCTTTTGGCCCCCTACAGTTTGTTAACTCGTTACTGTTTCTCGCAGTCTAAGACAACCATAATACATTTCTAAACATCATTAAATGTCAACTTTTCCCCGCATAATGTTTCTGACTGAGCCAATATGAAGACAATAACGAATTTTCTGTGTACAAGTTTCTTCCCCATCTGTAGGAAGAAATTGCAAAAACAAAATCGATTTTATTTACAGTGCAAGAAACGATACAATTAAAGGTTTACCAGACAGATCAGACTTTGTGTTCAGAACTTCATTTTAAAAACCTACCAAGGAGAGCGAGTTCTCTATTGGCGATGACTTTATTTAGGTTAATTATAATTCATAATTTATGTTTATTTAGAAATCAGTACGGTTTCAGATATTCAGAAAACAGTAGCATAAGTGTTGATTTTGTTTTTGTGAGCTTTTGCGCTGCGAGTGTAAGAAAGGCTTACAACAATGTGTGTTATATACCATGATTACAGGGGAGTACGATATCGATAGCTTATGTGTCAGCCTCTTCGGCATAGAACATGATAAACCAATTACAGGTGTTTAATTAATTATTAACATGTTTGTTTTACACCTGATCATACAGCTCATATATCTGTCATCTACGGTCATGTACGAACGTAGAGCTTCTTCCAAAATGAAAACTTTTCCTTCGCACCTAATTGTTATGTACAACTATACAAAAGCCTTGTAACATGTAGCCATACACCCAGCGATATTTGCAGTCAACGCTTGACTTTCTTATATTTTTACGGTCGGCACGCTGGTGAGCACGGACCTGTGTACCCATGGAACCATAGTCATAAAGTTTCGTATGCTGCATACACTCTTAGAAAAATATGGCTCCAATGGAACTATTTAAGGTTCTTCTGCTATGGCTCTGGTGCGAGGCCATTTATGGTTATGTATGGAACCCTCACAGCAACTGTTCCAAGTATTTCTCCTTTCTTCTTATATCAAAGCACCGTTTTTGTCGTAATGGTTCCATATAGAACCATCGTCTTTTGCAACCGTCTTTTGCAACAAAAAAAACTCCGTCAAAGAGCCATTATTTTTAAGAGTGTACAGTTTGAGTATGTTTTCAGAAATATTGTTAACTTTTACTAAGGTCTAAAGCAGTCACTTTGTGACCGATTTGACGTTATCTTCAATTAAAGAAATCTTCTGACCACAATTTTAATAAAAATAACTGTTATTACCAATAATTGACACCAAACCAAGACCATTTGGGCTCAATTCCAACCATGTATAGCAATAAAAACTGAATTATTATGCAAAATATTGTATACTGAATCAATAGTAAATGCAAATCAGAAGGCAACAATTGAGCAATACTAATTGTTTTAAGCGGTGGATGGATGCCTACACACGATAATAGTACGATATACTTTAGTCTTAAATTGGCTCGTTTTTTAAATTATAGTTTATCTATATATGTCGAATGACCCAGTGTAGTGATATTTGACATGCCATTCATTGTCAATAATCTATCTCTAAATTCATAGGATTCGTGCGTTGCCAATATCATTAATTCATATTTCGCCTGACATTTCGTTTTGATTTTTACGTCATCAGTTTCTTGGTAAAGAACATACATGGTATTTTTTCGTGATCAAAGGATTAGATAAAACAGCACTGACAATGTCCAAGCTGTGGCATGACCTAGGGCAAATAGATTAATAAATTTGATATCAAAATATTAACGTCTACGTTATCGAATTTGAGAATGAATGATGCACAGTGTTAGGAATATAATTATAGTGATAAAAACCAACCGCCCATAGGACGGCATTTCTACACTGTATATAAAGCGCATTAGACAAAATAACAATGTGAACAAGTCTGCCATCATAAACGGAGTGTCGGGAAGTTTGCTAGTGAGGTGGCACTTTTAAATGACGTCACACACATTCATCCATTGTGATTCGAAGGTCAGCAAAGTATTGGAGAAAATAACAAAAAGTGTAGACAGTGTGCAACTATAAGAGATAAATAACATTAAAACCGAACGTGCCCACACGAATTCATTCCAAAGTGAGTATGATATTTGGCAAAATAACAACAAAACGTGACTGAGAATCGCATTGCTTGCTTCATGTAAAATTTGATTCGATTTGATATGCATTTATCATTTAATGACATGGAAAACACGATGTAGAATTGGTGTAAATTCATGGGTGGCGGAAGCAGGGGGAGGGGGTCTGGGGGAGGTCTGAGCCCTCCACTCGTGAGAGGTAGAGGCATTTTTGGGTGGGTTAATAAAATCCTAGCCCCCTCGTCT
>JAQQZZ010074809.1:0-20742 GCA_030265115.1 Mopalia vespertina
CGATAGTGGTACATTTCCTAGCCCCCCCACCCCCACCCCCACCACACACACACTTCTGCATTTAGACATTCAAAATGGCACTAGGTTTATGACCTGTACGTAGCGGGCTGTACGTAAGGCATGGAGGTAAGCCTGCTACCTGATTTAATAAAATGAGAGTCTCCGTCCTTCGCGATTTTTTTGGTTGTTTTATAGGTCTGCTAAAAAGAACATATAAATATTTGACATATAAGAAATGTGAAAATATAAGAACGAGCATTAACTTCTCCTATATTTATATTCAATGTCAGTTAGGCGGAAAACAAGTATAATTTAATCCATTCACGCCCCCAATGACTTGGTTAAAAATAAACCCAAAATATTAAAATATACTATTTGCTTGATTTCGAAATTTTTGCAGTGTAAAACAATAATCGAAATAGTAATTTTATCGAATTGTGGAAGAAACTAGACAATCATTTACATCTCTTTGGCGGATTTCGTGTGATTTCGTGTGTTTTGCACGAAAGTTAGAACTGAAGAAAGTCGCTCTATGTGAATGTCAAGGGAACCTACACATACAGCAACATTTCAAATAAAAAAAATCGATCTATACCATACTTCATTTCCAGCTGAGCTCAGTTAGCTTACATATTCAAAATATTTTTTTTGTCAAAGTCAAGCTTTGTGGTGGTACATATTTTAACAAAGAATTGGTCCTGCAGTGTATAATAAAATTATCTTATTTCCATTTATTATACAGGGACAATTAAATTCGTTATTTTTCTGTATTTTATTGAAAATATTATGGCCGAAGTAATTGGGTAAGCGTTCAACGTAAATAGGTCACAGCACTATATAGTGGAAGTTTCCGCATCGATTGCTCATTTGAATGAAACATGTACTTTCAATTTTTAAAAATAACTTATATCTTCAAAATATTATTTATATATGGAAGTTACAAGTGTTACATATGGATAACAAGTATGAGCATCAACGATTCAAGTGCTATTAAATGGCACCATTTCATTAGGTAATTTTTTTTTCCCAAACAGCGCCAGGGGGACCCCCCCCCCCCCCCCCTTCCTGGTCCCACCCACCCCCCTCCCGGACCATCCCCCCGTTCGGGCACAAGTGCCCTCGGTTGAAGCTGTGCTTCACATTGTCCAGGCCCTGTACATTATTTCGCAGCCCCTCCACCTCCCCGTAGCCACCCGATCTGAAATATCCTGGAGCCGCCACTGCTTTAACACTGTCTTCGTCGTGTCATTTTCCTTAGCCAACAAGAATAGTATATACTTTATTAGTGTGTATGTTATAATTATCTCAAATGTGTCTTTTATGCCATATAATATTTCATTTATTGCGAAACTGTGGCTTAAGTTGCATATTCCCAGCTCCGTAAGGGGTCTAATCAGTACCAGGGGTCTAATCTATGCTGGGGCCTACAAAATGGAGACGTCGGACTTTGCGATAAAAGCTAAAAACATCAGAGCAGTTTTATTGGACATTACTGGAGTTTTATACAACGGCAATGGCGCCATCAGTGGGTCTGTCGATGCTGTAAAAAGGTATAAATTGCTGCGCCGTCACCATGCATGTTAAATGATCGTTAAACGTTTATCCAGGCACAGACACAATAAGTCTGAACCGGTATCCTATAATCCAGACCTAGCACAATGTAGGCTAATTCCTGCGTCTTAGCCTATCTCAACCAGTGGTGAAAGCTGGAAACTGATCCGCCGGCTAAGACGGAGGTATTAGCCCTACTCATTGTGCTAATCCAGACCTAGCTCTGAAGTGAACAGATTAAATACATTATCGTGTGTAGACGAAGAGTCCTGTATCCTAACGGCTAAATGCACAATCGTGTAGCCTAACGGCCTTTGTCAACGGCCGTTACTTTAGTCTACAATATTCTGTAATATGTCGTCTATTTATCCTGGGACATATAATTACATATATCCCAGGTTTATCGCAGGGCTATATATGTCGGTCTCAGTGGCGTAGCCAGGATTTTCCCAAGGGGGAGGCCATGCAGGGGATTGACTACCCAAGCAACTAGGCGAGGGCCCAGGGGCCGCTAGGCCTCGTTAGGTCCCGTTAGCTCTGAAAGCGAGGACTAAGGAAGCTCGGAGAAGCGATTCCAGCTATTTTAGGCAATGAAATTTGGATTCAGAGCCAGAGTAAGAACTTTCTTGATTTGTGTGATTTATGTTTTCCCGAAGTAATATAAAGGCCGTAGCAATCTGATGCAATTTCATCATGAATAGTGCGAAAATAAGAAATGTTCCATATAAATTGTCTGCATTTGTGACTTAATAAAGGATCGACAATCCCAGCCCAATATGCGAGTGTCCAGGGGCCGCCTAGGCCCCGAAAGCTCTAAAAATTATTAAGCTCAGAGAAGCGATTTCAGCTATTTCGAACAATGAAATTTGGATTAAGAACCAGAGTAAGAACTGTCTTAATTTCAAATAATTTGTGTGATTTAAGTTTTCCCAAAGTAAGAAAAAGACCGTTCTTTTAGCCATCTGACGCAAATTCATCTAAATAGTGCGAGAATAAGAAATGTTCCAAATGAATTGTCTGCATTTGTGGCAAAATATATAATAGACTACATATGCTAGCCCAAAAATTCCAAAATTCTGTGATCTAGTATTTGAGGAAGCCCGGATAGACGATATTTGGTATAGGGCCAAGCTGTTTGTTTAATTAGGTGTTTGACGTAGTACTTAATGTTTTTTAAGTGTAATGCAATTTAGATTCAGTTTATTACTCAGTTATCATTATTAAATAATGAAATCAATGTAGGCCTATACAAATTTAAGATCATGTCGCTGTTTTAGGTGTTAACATTTTTTAAAACGGTAAAACATAGTCAGTGTTTGGTTAATTGGGTATAAATTAAACATTTAAATTGTATAAAGAGACTTTCGATCCATTTATCAACCTCAGATGTAAGCAAAGCGATCTAATATAAATGGAACAATGGGTCGAGTGTAGTGATAATATCGCAGCAACGAGAATCACGCGAGATTTAGCCGTTAGGAAGGCCTACAGGTACATTATGCAGTAGTACTCTTACAAGTAACCATTTATTTTAAGTTTGAGCCACGTATGTTGAAAACTATATGTCCACTGCCCACAAGCTAAAAAAACATTGGGTCACTGCAATAGGCAATACAGCTGATTACAAGTATATGTAAAATCTAAATCGAAACAAGACCAGCTACACTGATAATCAGCTAGATCAAAAACGCAAGCTGTGCGGTGCATTCGTGCTAATATTTTGATAAGAAAATTTAATGCCTGTTCTCCTACTGTCAAAAAGTGTCTCTTCAGGTCGTATTGTACGTCCATTTATTGCTGTCATCTATGGAGTGTGTACAATAAGACCTGCTTTAATAAGTTACGGATAATGTACAATAATGCATTTCGATGGCTACACTGTTATAGGAGAGATTGTAGTGCCAGTTATATGTTTTGTATAAATGGTGTACCATCATTCAGTGAGATTATCTGAAAAAGCATGTTCAGCTTCAAGTCTAGGATTGAATGTTCCGATAATGTATTACTCCAAATTATTCCCCAGTCTGATGTTATCAGAACTTCTCTAATACAAGCAATATGGTTTGAGTACTTGTATTAGACTTGTAAACTTCATATGTACCTCTGTATATGGACCTTTTGTCTGAAATAAAGTATTATTATTATTTATTATAGTCGATATACTGACCTATACTGAAAAGATGAGTAATTCTACGGTCACACTAACAACCCAGCGGGCAAAACTGGTGGAAAGCATGTGGAAAAGTTAAAATTTTGCCACTTTGTGGATAATCTGTGGCATATGCAAATAATTGTGACGTGATGATTTCCACGAGATATACACAAAAATTGTACACTTCTTTATAACGTTATATATCCACGTACAACGTTGGCCTTCAACGTAAAACCCCAACCAAACAAGCAAATATAATGCCCTATTAACCTCAAGCTGTAACATAAGAAACCTGAATATGCTAAAAACCCGATGAAGCTAGTTAATAAATTCGAACTTTACCTGCAGGCTTACCGGTATGTTGTAGGTTGAGGGATGCTGGATATCCCACACGATTCTGTACGAATGAAACTCAGTATACTCGCAATAGATTTGTGGAACGCTTGTGCAAGTTTGGATTCAGCATGACTGAAAACGAGATATTCCCGCCTATCCCAGCGATGTGCGTTGTGTTAAAAGAGAGAGGTTTGCGTCCGCATCTACTTGTTCATCCAGGTACCGTCTATAAAAGATACAAAAAAGTTTTTTCAAAGATAGCCAGTGTTTGTTGTTGTTGACGTTTATCAGGGTTTCCTCCATCGATTGGACTGACAAGCCGTGGATTTATGTGTAAGTGAAATATGCTTAAGTACGGCGTAAAGTCGTATAATAAACTCGATTTTGGAGTGGTTTTTTAAATTTAATAAAAAAAAGTACATGTAACGCGACTCTGTTCATTTTGCTCTAAATAATAACAAGCTTTCGAGTAGCGACTTACTTCATCATCTGGTTGATGGCATTTGCAAAGAGGGTTGTAAAATTTTCCTTATAAACAGTTCTGACATGAAGTCAGATATACAGTCAGATAAGACCAGTAAACTGTTCATGCAGTCACTGGGTTTGTGAAGAAACGCCGACTGGACTCACCTGTCCCAATTGTATTGTGTTTATGTATGATTAACACACATGGCATGACCGTTAAATGTCTCGTTGTTTTGTTTACAGCTGCCGAGGGAGATTTTTCTGGTGTCGACCAATCAAATCCTAACTGTGTTGTTATTGGAGACGCCGGGGACAACTTCACATACGAGAAACTTAATAAAGCATTCCAACTGTTAATTTCATTAGAAAAACCTATCTTATTCTCATTAGGAATCGGGTATGTAATCTTACAATAGATATTCAATGTGTTACCTGTTTGAGTTGCATTAAGAGAATGGGATAGTTAAAGGGATGGTCAACTTATTGAGAAATTTGCTATCAAAAAATGCTAATTTGGCATTCTTTGGCATTTCACCATCGAAAGTTAGCTAGTCCATTACAACTTAAAAATGCTATGGGGCAGACATTTTAACAAATGCGGCTGGAGGCGTTGGCCGCTTGACCAATCAGCTAACAACATTGCTGCGCACGTCTGGGTGAGTTACCATAACAAAATACACGTGGCTTTTTAATATATTGCTCAGTGCACTTGACACATTGACCCCTTCTACCACAACAAAGCAGCCATACATTTCGCGCCTTTTTTTCTGAAGAGCCCTTCGGTCGCCCATGGCGGCGCGACAAAAATCTTTGAAGGTAATAGCTTTTTCAAATTAATTTTGCTATTGTATTTTGTGTGGAAGTGTCGCACACCTTCATATACTCACAAACACCCACTCATTCACTAAGCCTATACTTGTTCATTATATTCTCTATCCCTTTAACAAGTAAAGACCACAAGGGGAAAATCGGTGATGTTTAATTTCAGGGTTATGCACCAGTCAGTAGTCGGCAAGATAAGGTATCCTCTCATAATATTACTTTACCGAAAAACCAGGGGTGTCACATGATATGAAGTTTAGCCGTGCAATGAAACAAACAAATGTTATCAAAGCTGAACAACGAGAAAACTAAAGTTGTCAGTACTTTACTCATGGTTATCGCCCTCTCGTACAATCAAATGCTCGGGTCATGTGATACAGTTGCTAGTAAAGAATGGCAGAAAACAGACAGCAAATGCTACATCATTTGAGCAACCTCGGAAATACGGAGATCTATTGTTTTATCAAAGGTTTTGTGTTCTGCAAAGTAATAAAAATTAAATGTTTCACTCTGATAAGATTGACTTCCCGCGTGATTCATGTTAACTGTTCCACCATAATATTCTTATGTCAGAAACTAAGTAACGAATGGTTGTAAAATAATGATAAACTCTGAGCACTATAATTGCCTATTTGGTTACATCAAGGGCTCCATGGTCGGTAGGCTACATGTCGTGGTTCTTGCCTGGTCATACTTTATTGTGACTTGTGTGCGTCCCACGCCGTGGCTTATTGTTCAGCGCGTCTGAGTATCCATCCTCCTTCGATGTAGCCTACCCACCGCCCAATCAACCTGTTTAAGTATATGAGCGAGTCCCATGAGGCATAAGGTGACTTCGGATATCACGGGAGTGGTTATAGTATACATTCCCCTTTACAACAACGGAATACCCCGTTTTGAAGGTTACATTCCCTTAACATCAACGGAATACCCAGTTTTGAAATATACATTCAACTTACAGCAACGAAATATCCAGTTTTGAAGTATACAATCTTTTTACAACAACGGAATACCCCGTTTTGAAATTTACATTCCACTTACAGCAACGGAATACCCAATTTTGAAGTATACATTCTCCTGACAACCACGGAATTTCAGCCTTGAAGTATACATTCTCCTGACAACCACGGGATTTCAGTCTTGAAGTATACCTTCCCCTTACAGCAACAGGAAACCCAGTTTTGAAGTATACACCCCCCTTAAAACAACAGCATATCCTGTTTTGAAGTATACATTCCCCTTTACAGCAACGGAATATCCAGTTTTGAGGTATACACATTCCCTTTACAAGAATGGAATATCTAGTTTTGAAGTATACATTCTCCTGACAACCACGGAATTTCAGTCTTGAAGTATACTTTCCCCTTACCGCAACGGAATACCCAGTTTTGAAGTATACACATTCCCTTTGCAACAACGGAATATCCAGTTTTGGAGTAAACATTGCCCTGAAAGCAACGGAATATCCAGTTTTGGAGTACATGTATTTACGATCTCATATACTATTTAGTTTTGATCTGTAAACTATTCTCCTGTCATGAACTAAATACTTATATTTTTTTATCTTCAATTTCCTTACAGTAAATTTTATGAAGATAATGGAAAATTGTCGATAGATGTGGGTGCTTATGCTAAAGCCTTAGAAGTAAGTCGTAATTTTTCAAAACCTGTAGCTGACGATTGAATGGAGTTTCCTATTGTGCTGGTGTGCTCAGATATAACTGGCAACAAAAAGCCGACCAGTTGTGGAAGGGCCTGCAGCTCAGTGTATATACTTTTCCATCATATCTGTAAGGTAGTGCAGATCGATTGTTGATCGGTGTTTTACACCGTGCTTAAGGGTAATTCATATGTTTCGAGGCGCTGAATTCCAACAATAACTAACACTATATCACAGCCATAAAATGTCTAGTGTTTTTATAATGTAAGACAGTTAATATTCCTCCTATGAATAAGCACGGCGTAAAACTCCCTTCAAACAAAAAGAAACCGTTACGTTGGTTGTATTCTAGTATTTGGTTATTATCCCCTCATTAAGGCATTTAAGGGAAGGACAACTGTTTTTCGACCGTAACTTATTATTTTTATTACATATTTTCGATGACAACCATCTGTAGGCCTATTTCACTTGCAATCGAATTAGCATAGCCGTTAATTAGTTAATTCAAAAAAAGGAACTGACATCATTGTTCCAAAAACACGGTAGTTATATCATCTAGTCGTGGCTGTCCTCTATTGCCTGCACTGGTGGATGCTTTCATATAAAGCCGAAAGTGAAGGTACCATCCCCAAGCGAAACAACAACAACAACAGACAATCAATCTGGTACTAAAAACCGGATTTTTTAAAACCGCATGTCAGCTGAAAACATGCTAAACGTATGTGCTACTCAAAGAATTATTTTGATATGTAAAACAGATTAACATTGCGCTTGGATGACCAAGCTTGTGTATACGCCGTGTTGTTACAGATGCCTTCGACTGCATCCATAAGCAAACGGACACACTGGTGACCAACCGTGTTTTCGAACACTGACGTCAGTCCTGCAAGTTAAATTAACCAAATAATGGCTATGCTTACTCGCATACAAGTGCAATACAGATGTTTGTCTTTGAAAATATGCAAAGAAAATAATAAGTTTAGGTCGAAAATCAGTTTCCATTTAACAACCAACTCGATCACAGAAGTCTGTAAGTGGCTATATTTACTGATAGCGATAGTTTGGTGTATTCTTTCACCAGCAGAATACTGGTAATATCCCAACTAAGTGCAGCGACTTGAAAATGTCCAGATCATTTGACCATGTAACAGGTTTTACTGAACTGGTCACTTAATTGTGCGAGCAGTTGTGTAAAATCACCCGGACAATCAGTATACTGCATACACATTCTTACAAACAGAGAAAATCAGCTGAGGATATTCTTGTAAAACGTAACGCAAAGAGATTCTATTCAAGCATATTCAACGCTCGATCGTATTTGCGTCTAATTTATTGGTGTTTGTAGGTCACTCAAATCTCCTTATCTGTCTCCCGGGGAAAGCTTAGTTTGTCAGCGAAATCATCTGGTGAGGTATACGTGATTCATTAACAGCTCCAATCGCGGCATTGTCTTAAGAATTCCCAAGGTGATGTGTAAAATAATTTTACCCACGTTTCTCGACGGACTTTTATCTTAGTGACCTAGTTGGAGCATTGAAACCAGAGAGATAATGTGAATAAAGACGACATTAGAATCTTATGGTTTCAGGTACCACAAAGAAACCATACTCCACTTCAGTATTACTAAAAATTGTCAGGTAATAATTTGGAGTTGAAATGTCGTAAACCATCCGCATTACGCATTGGATATATCCAATTCCGAGTACTTGCGGAAGTATCTGTGTTACGAAAATGTGTCAATCATATGTTTTTTTGTGGTAATATACAATATAGTTTTCTGGTTGGGTTTTAAGATTTATTTTAGTTTTTGGATGACGCAATACTGGAAAGTTATCAATTATATCGGTAAAGCGAATGAGTGAAGTGAAGACTGGTACACATTAATGAAAATGTTGTCTATCAAGTTATCTATTGGGAAGATGACTCGGATGAGCTTAAATCTTGAAGAAGAAAAGGGCTACGACTCCAGAAGATCTTAAATGCCCTGGGATCTCAATATAACAACGATTTTGCGTTGAAATAAAGCACCAGGCAATAGCACGATAAATTGTTTCAGGTTTGATAATTTTGGCAGAAACACGGATATGTCTTCTTTTTAACGCGATTTCCACTTCATAACGCTGCAGACTTACATGTATGTATAGAAATCTTATGTTCGTTCACAATAAAGAGGATAGTTAGCCCAATGTCACAGTTTCAACATATACACATTTTTGCAGTAGCACCTGAAATACATTGAATAAGAACTGCTAGATGTTAAAAAAAGGTTCCATCTCAATGGCGCGAAGAATGGTAGTGTCTTCGCCAATAAAAGTGGGAGTTTTTCTTTTCCGTTTGAATTACAACTCGGATGTGAATTCGCCTAAATAGAGATCCCAAAAGAGACATAAAAGGAGATTAATTACCGTTACATCTTTCACTATACAGTGTTGAATGCTTTTTAAAACATAGAGACAAAAAAGTTTAATGAGATTTAGGATTCTGCGGTTACTATGGTAACTCGGTATAGAATAGCATTGTAGACACTCTGGAATTACGGATTTGTTTTTCAGGATTTGCTATGCATATGCAAAAACTAGGGCAGCTACTGGAGTACCATCTTCGCTAGCCAAGAGTTTTATTTAGTGGGAGTAACTCACTCCCGGGAACCTCTTGAAGATATCCCCGTACATTTAACATGGACGTTTTTCGAAATGACGTTTTTAGAGGCTTTAGGGTGAAGTTTTACGACATGGATGTGCCACAACATCGTATTAGGGTCCCATGCTATGTTTAAACTTAAAAAAATATGACATTGAATCTCAATCAAACAAACAGTAAGCTTATGTAAAAGAAAACATGCTAAACAACAATTATAAATAGATTATCCGTTGCAGACTATATTCCGGTTTATTTATTCCAAACTATTGCCAGCAGTGATAATTAAGGTTACGTGTAGTTCCAACTTCCCTGTCAATAGATAATTAAGAAATGCAGGGTAACTTCACCAATATCCAGATACAAGTATAGGCCTATAGAAAGTATATGCGAGATAGATAATTTAAGTGAGTTACAATAACGAAGTAAATACATAATAAACATCAGAAGACTGCTAACAATTTAAACAAGTGGTAATTTAATAAATGATTTCAGCGAGAAAAGGGGATAAAGTATTACAGAAATTAGATATGTAGATGTATGTTTATTACATTTCATATCAAATACAATTTTACACTAGGATAAAAACATTGTGCTAAACTGTAGATAAAAGTACAAATTGTAGGATAAAACAGTGGCTCAACTGAAACAGTATAGTTGTTTTCTAAATGTCAGAAATACAGGATTTTCATTTTGTTTCTAAAAATATAAAGAGTACACTAAGTTAGTGGATTAGAGCCAACAGTTTACTCTGTAATAGTTTCATTAGGAATATTCCTTTTTATTTCATCTCAGTTCAAAACTAGCTGAACCAGTTAGTAGAGGAGATGGGAAAACTTAAACAGAGCGATTCTAACTGCAACACACAGGATACAACTGTGAAATGCATTATGTGGTATAGTGCAGACTAAGTTTGGAAATACCGTTGAACAACCAGACAAAGGTGAACCTCTACGATGTGGCATTGTGCATATAGAGTTTCACACGCCCAAGCTAAATAGCACCATCAAACTGTGCATTTAAACTGAAACGTGATGCCATAAACCAGCCAGTGTGCAAAATTACAGCAAAAGACATCAAAGCAAATCAAATTTGCAATGTCCCTTATGCCAGAGAGCGTCAAGACACAACAGATTCGCAGAACTTTGTCAAATAGAAATCAATTCAACTTGGATATATTGACATCTGACAGACCAAAGCAGGATAATACAAATCATAAATTTTACTTTTTTATTTGTACACACAATCATAATAAAGTGTGATATTTCCATCAGACATATATGAATTTCCATTGTCTGGTGCCAAAACTCATTATGACTTGCTTTCAGAAAAAAAATGTATCATCTGTCCAATTTGTAATGTCAGTCTGAAATGATAAAACTTGCTTGGTAAAAAAAATTGCATTCTGAGTGTCTGTTTCTTGATCATGAATATAAGATATTTGTTTCTTTAATATTGACAATCTAGAATTGTTTGCAAGGCAGGAAATTAGATTTACTGGTATTTAACACTGTGTTAAAAAGTAATTTGACAATATGACATTGATGTACTCTAACATTAATAAGTACCAGTAACACAACAATCAAATGTGAATTACTTTGTTCGTTGTTTTAGCACGTCAAATCAAGTCTGTATAAATATGCTTGATACACTGCCGTAAACAAATTAATTTGTTTGTTTGAGTTGGCTCTAACATTGCACTTAACGGTACACATATATGACAATCCATTGTCCAATTATTACTCTGCCTTACCTAATAAATACGGTGGAAAACCGAAAGCAAACCTCGCTTTAACTATCCCAGCCATAACTCCCTACTCCTTAATTACCCAAAGGCCACTAGGCAGTAAGAAACATCAACCTGTAAACGGTACGTGGAAGGTGGATCAGTTGTATGACACGCATGCGTCTAAACCATCGCCACTGGCACCAATTTGGTATTTGATTACTAAAGGTAATTTCACTCATATGACTGTATATCAGTCCGATAGGTGAAGAAGTAACACCGGACAATCACGAGATGTTATACAATGGCAACAAACAGGGCAGCTTCGTGTTGTTACTTTGATCTGATATAATTAGGAATCCCCCCCCCCCCCTCCTCCCCCTCCAGCTGCCCACATCTGATCGTTAAAGGTAGATTTCTGTAGTTTACAACATTTGTGATAATGGTCATTTTAAGCGACGTCACACAAGTTTATACTTTGTTACTTTTTTAAAAATAATGTCCAGTATTACAACCATTCTGATGTACATGTATGAACAGCTCCAAGTTTCCCTGTACACCCTTTGTCAACATTTAGAGATTTCCATGAATATCGATTTTTTTATCAATAACTAAATACTAGATGAAAAATCAAAAATTAAAACTTACTAGAATTCGTTTCATGGATACAAATCACATGTGTAAGAAGCTAAATTCTTTTGTAACTCATCGAAGTGAAAGAAGTATGTTCTGAAACAGATAAGTCAACACTCATCCAGTGGGAACAGTATCTTTGTTTATTATCCTGGCAATATTTTTAACGTGGCAGCAAGAATTTGTTTAAGAGCTGATGTGATCATCTCACGGTTCACCTCGGTGCTGACCACAAGACATTACTGCATTGGCACACAGTTCTTCTTTCTGCTAGGCATACTTTGTCAGGGTTGACAACCAACATCTTTTTCAGTCAATGCATGTACCCGCAGGTTGTTCAGACGTATTATATTATTTTCAGACCTTTCTAACAGATATAGGCAGCTCATGTCGGAACATCCTTCGACACTTTCCGTACCGGTACAGTTATCTCGGAGGTGAATGGAAGCCATAATATTACACGAAAACGTGTAATGTTAATCGCCGGATGTTTTGTGCGCATGCGTGGAAATCAACCAAAGTACTTCGCGGATTTGTATGGAAAAAAACCCACATCAAACAAGCCCGTTTCTCGGATAAAATCACTTTAGACAAAACACTGTTCCTTTTTTATGTATGACTTGTTGAAATAATTCAAATTTCGTCCGCTGTAAGTTTTTTAATAATAATGTAGCTCCAATGACGTCATCATATCAACACAAGAATAGCCTTCAGACGTAAACAATAAACACGTGGATAACTCAGCTATACGTTGAAAGTAAATCAATGCGAGTTACCTTCCCTGAAATGAAGCATTCTATCAGAGATTATTTGCGGTACGGAAATGGCCGAGGTTATTCAGACATGGTTGACTTACTGTGAGCTGATAATTATTTACCAGCTTAGTAGTAATTATCCTTAGCTGTGGAATTTTAACTCCCTTTCACTCTCCAACCAATAGAAGTCAATAATTATGAAATTTCGTAGCGGAACATTCATCTGTCACAACACCAAAAAGCGATAAGCCGAATAGCACATTATTGGTCAATTTTTAAATGCCTAAGCCTTCAGTTTTATTCCCTTAATACAACATAATTATTGTCGGTAACCGTAATACAATACAGCTCGTGTGTCATTTCAGAGACGTCCAATAAAACAATATCTACTATAACAGAACGGATGTTATAAAGATGGCATTGATCCTAACCAGTCGCGGACCGGGGTATAAATAAAACTATTTGAACCTAGATCAAACTCTCTAAAATGGAAAAATGTGTAAGTAGTCAGTGAAAGCCTTTAACGTACAGCTTACAATCAATGACAAAATAATCAGTTTATATATACTAATTTATTTTATCGAACTATTTATTCATTCACGCATTTCTTTACTTATTTCTGTATTTCTTTATTTATATTATATTATATTATATTTTATTTCAATTTATCAAAATCTTGGTATATCAATTAGATGGTGACAATTATGTCCATCATTTCATTATTTTATCGCCTTTTTATGGCACGCCAAACAGGACAAATTCCAGATTTATAAATTAAACTTCAAAATGTTAACTGTTTACTGATGATAGTAACTAAAATACATATACATATTTTAAAACATTGTACAAGCAATATTAATTATGTTCATGAAAAATACTGTTATGCATACAAAATAAATTTTTACGGTCCATGAATTTGTATTTGGTCAAGATTTACATTTATATTTGATTTAAGGCTGTTTAACGGAGTCTTTGATCGAAAAATAAAATCTTGGACCAAAGACAATTCTTGCATCAAAAAATAAATTGATACGGTCCATAAGGTGTTGGAGATTAGTGGGGTTGTCGCGCGAGACGGATGCTCCCCGCTGACCGCAAATATTAGCCTGTTTAATTGTGTATTGGCCAAATACACAATATACACAGGAGGTTAACTGGGAAAAGCATAAAGGGCAGTCGGCTCGAAATATCCTTCCGTTCTACGATTTTTTCAAAAATCTTAATCCAACACATCAACTAAACGGCAGATCAATTCCAACTTTTCGGTAGCTTTTACTGACGAAATACATATATAAAAAAACAAAATCTGTATGCTCACAAAATTGTGTTTGCTCTCCAGAAGTATAACCATTTAGGCCTATATGTATGCAGAAACGTCATAGAGCAGCGATACTGAGTTTGAAAAAGACATTCACGATATTATGACAGTCCCTAGCGCTTCAGCTCGAAAGATATTGCCCAAACTTCGTGTGATTGATTCAAGAAGTTACGAGGAAGAGACGTCTAATGTAACAGAAAAGGGGATACGATGATCTACACAGTTCAGTTTGGGCGACAAGGAAAGCTGTTTCCTGTTGAAAAACGATGTATATCGTCATGGTTGGGACACGAAAGTAACAGGACTGCTGGAATACAGACTGTCCAAGGTCTACAGAGGAGCGCTTGTGTTCTAGTTCCGGAATGAAGAACCAGTGCTATGAAAGAAATCGCACTCTTTTACTTGGAATGAGAGCCATAGGTAGGAACACATAAATATCTAATTGTATTTACATTACCCACATCGGCGTATTCTACGATATAATTGTATTGATATTCAAGCCTATGAACATTATACAGATGTATGCCCAACATCATCAATATATCTCCACAAACAAGGATGTCCGATGACCCGTCTCGTTGTTAATATTGGTCCTCTTTATGGCGGCATTTCTTACAGGTCTGGACTTTCGCATGGTAGCAGGTAGTTTGAGTAATCAATCAAGTCAATCCGCTTAATGTGTATTCTACCTATTCACCTGGCTAATTTTATTCACTTGAGTTTTGAAACCTGGCCACCCACCCCTACTCTCCGCTGTGTGCAATTAGGCGGCACGATCGAATGTAGACTTATTTTTTTTCTCAAAAATTCATTTTAATCTGACTTTAATGACACTCAGCATTAATGTTTGGAAAACAACAATACCGGTGTATAAATACTTTGTGCAATTGTTGCGATAAAATGAAACATTTCAACGTTTATTGATAGTTATTTAAAGAAACGTACTATTTTTACAGCAAAACTTTAATTGCATATTTCTGGCACTTTTAAGCAGACCACACGTTTTTCATGGCATATTTCGATAAAACAATTCATGTTAGAAACTTCAAATTTGCACCATTTTGAAGAGCACAATGTGATCCCGTAAGATCTAGTTGTATTTTACATTTTTATAAGACTTTCCAAGGTGGGATAGACAAAAAAATTAATTTTGATCGATCTCATCAATTTTTTTTTAAAAATGAGGCACCGTTTACTAATTCAAGGACTATTCTGCTAGGTCAACTAATTTATTTTGAATAAATGAAGAGAAAAAAATTGGCTTGCCTCCACCGGGATTCGAACCCGGGACCTTTGGGTTACAGGCCCAACACTCTACCGACTGCCGTTATCACACTTCGAGAAATAAACCGTGAAAAATGCATAATATTTGAAGAAATAATTATTGGATTTTCACCTGTTTCACATATATGTAATCTTGAGTATTCAGGCTTTCCAAAAATATAAACATATATAAGGTACAGAGTTTTATTCTTCTGCGTAATAGTCTAAATACAACAGGTGTTCTGAAAATCGACCAAGGGATCCAGCAAGACCTTAATGCTGTACTGTTTGAATTTAAATTGCCGTCAGCTGACATTTACGTAGTTCACCTTTTTCGCTTTGAGTGTTCGATCCCATGTGAAATATTGTACCACTTTTTGTTTGCGAGGGCACTAAAGTTTCAATGTTTATGGCGGTGACGTCTTGTTTCGCCAACTTTAATTAAAAAAAACAATAATTTAGTAGAGATGTTCCTTACCGTTGATTAGCCCCATTAATTTAGAAACGTTGGCGAAACGCGGCTCATACGGTTTTGAAAGTTGACGAAACGCGACTCAAAGAGGTACGAAATTTAACGTTAATTTATAATTAATGTGGTAAGCTTGTGTTTTCTTAGGAAAATATATCTATGTTAAACCGGTGACGGTAATGGAATAGATACATGTATGTACCTCAAATTTTAAGAAATCAAGTGCTCAAAAGAAGCTTTTTAGTGTCAGAAATGGTGTACTTACCAGTACATTGCAGCCGAAGAATGGTGGGTCTGATCTTGAAAAGAAAAACATGTAGTAAACCGATTATATATTATGTTCAGGACAAGATTAAGTAACATGCGCAGGTATTGATTGGTTATTCGTACAAACAAGTTTATTCATGAATAGCAAAAGTAGGCCCTACTGCTGATTTGTGTAGTCGGTATGTAACCTACATAATACATTATTTTGTTATAAATAATTGCTTTACCTTTTGGTACAGTATATGAATATTTACCAAGGTGCTCTGTGAGCTAAGGTTGATTGATTGATTGATAGGTGTTTTATGCCGCGCTCTAGGGTATTTCACTTATACGACGGCGGTGTGTTCCAACAATAATTGGCACTAGTACAACTAGATGTAAAGCGTTTTCATAATGTTGGAAAGTTAATTTCCTCCAGTTCGAAGTAAAGACAGCATTGCTACTCTTCAAACAAACTGCCCTTAGCCAAAGGGCTGTGAGCTGAGAAGCAACATGAACTCGATTTGTTTCTGGGGCCAGGTACTATGTGAACTGAGAGGCAACAGGATGTCAATCTGTTCTGGGGTCTGGTACTCTATGAACTGAGAGGCAACAGCTAGAGCTCTATCTGTTTCTGGGGCCAGGTACTGTGTGCTGAGGGGCAACTAGGAAGTTTATCTGTTTTTGGGGTCTGGTGCTCTGTGAGTCGAGGGGCAACATGAAGCTGATCTGTTTTTGGTGCACTGTGCTCTTTAAGCTAAGGAGCAGCACGACGCCAATCCGTTTCAGGGGCCAGCTGCTATGGGAAATGAGGGACAAAAGAAAGCCGATCAGTCTCTGGGCCATGTTTTCTATGAGCTGAGGGTCAACAGGAAAACGATGGGTTTCTAGGGCCAGGTGGTCTGTAAGCTGAGGGGCAAGAGGAAACCGACCAGTTTATAGTCGAGTGCTATGGGAACTGAGGGCCAACAGAAAGTTGACCAATTGCTGCAGCCATGTGCTCTGTGCATTGAGGGGCAACAGGAAGCCAATCATTTTCTAGGGCGGGATGTTCTGTGAGCCTAGAGGCAACAGGAAGCCGATCATTTTCAGTGGCCAGATTGTCTGTGAGCTGAGGGGCAATAGGAAGCCGATCATTTTCTGAGGCCAGATGCTCTTTGA
The DNA here is from genome assembly GCA_030265115.1 of Mopalia vespertina. Lineage (NCBI taxonomy): Eukaryota > Metazoa > Mollusca > Polyplacophora > Chitonida > Mopaliidae > Mopalia > Mopalia vespertina. The sequence goes on from JAQQZZ010074809.1 coordinate 17,195, forward strand.
GACGAGGGGCAACAGGAAGCATATCTGTTTCTCGGGCCAATCGATCTGTGAGATGAGGGACAATATACAGTTGACCAGTTGCTGTGGTCACGTGCTCTGTGCGCTGAGGGGCAACAGGAAGCCGATCAATTTCTGGGACCAGTTGCTCTTTAAGCTGAGGAGCAACATGAAACTTGTATGGGTCCAGGTGCTCTGTGAGCTTATGGGCAAACAAGAAGCCGATCCGTTTCTGATGACAGCTGCCGTGTAACTGAGGGGCAACAGGAAGGTGATCAGTTGTTGAGTCACGTGATCTGTGGGTTGAGGGCAACCTGAAGCCGATCTGTTTCTGCGGCTAATTGAGCTGAGAGGCAACAGGAAGCCGATCATCCCAATGTTCTCTGTGAGCTGAGAGGCAACAGGAAGCCGATCAGCCCAATGTTCTCTGTGAGCTGAGGGGCAACAGGAAGCCGATCAGTGTCTGGGTGCTCGAAAGACTATTAGTCGCTAACAGTGGATAAGAGATAGACATGAAACATGGCTTGACATCAATTTATCCAGGATTATTTAATAGCGCTTCGAGCAACCAGCACCTGACGTATTTGTATTGCATCTATGATTGTCATGTCTTGTCACTGTTTGTTGCGCGTGTCTTCGAGGGTGGTTTCATTGTCCCATTGGGCTGACATGCCGTTATGAGTGAAATAACTTAAGTACGATCAAACAAATACACTCGATTTGATTGAACTTTTCGATCTCTTAAACAAGCCAAAATAAAGAGTCTTGATAAACCCGAAAATCGCGTCAAAGTGAATCGATTACCTTTCCATGTGTTTGGATGATGCCTTTTGTCGGAGTAGTTTAGCTCTATTGTGTCACTCAATAGAGTTGCGATATCAATTTATATATCATAACAAAGTGTCGCTTTATTTGCTGTTGTCGAACTTTAGCGTATTAGCTACCATTCAGAAGAGTTAATGAACTAAAACTAAATGTATGACGCAAGCCTTCCGTGAAGTCTTCCATGTATGGCCAAAGCTTTACAGAAGGATTAAATTTCTGCTGCCAAATCGCGGATTATTTATTTTGATGTCGCCACGGGATCGACACACAATGCGACACGTCACGTTATTTGTATACATATGAAAACATTTTGTAACTATAGGAAACACCCTAAATGGTATTAGAATGCCAAGTTCAAACAAGGTTAATTTTGTGAAATCACGTCCTTGAACAGAAAATCAAAAGACATGTCATTTTTAGTACTTTCGGAATCGCATGAATTAAAGAGTAAAAGTTATAGTCCGTGTGTACGCAATAAGTGTTTGTTACACAGTTGGATGTTATCCACTTTCGTTGGTAAACAAACCAGACTCTATTTCGATAACACTAATCTAAATCAGTATAACTCTTCATTAACGTCAATGGGCCACGTGGTTTAAATATTTGTTTATTCGATTCCATGCCTACCATGTGGTCCAGCTTCTCGAGATAAGGTGAGTCACATTCTTGAATAGAGATCAAACCATATGCTCTCTATGGTCGAGACTTTGACTGTTTTGACTATAAATCCACCACATCAAATATGTAGTCACCCACAAAAGCTGTTATCCGAACCAGGTTACCGCAAAAACAACCATGCAGCCCTCCGCCGACCGCGAACCACCCAAAGCACACTCAAAATCAACAAAATCTGACCACTTAAATCCAGTCCGGACATAGAATTAACTAGAACAAGGTAGACTCTCTCAATACAAGTCTCTCAAAACAACCCCTCAAAACCTTTTTAAAAAAAGGACCATCGATGCAAAGCGAGCAGGATTTTCTTATTCTTGAAGGATGAGAAAGCCTAAAATGTGGATCTTTTGCTGTGCATTCCTCCATTGAATAGTGTGCAAGAACGCCACCTAGAACCCACAACACGATAACGTGTGTGTAGGGAGAGGGGTGTCGAAATGGTTTGTCGAGCAGGTCACCAAAGTGGTGTTCTACATCAACAAATTACCCAGTATCATGAGATCATGACATAAATTCGAATAATCACCGGTGAGCACTGTTCAAATCTGAAATCACCATGATCCGACCATCTACAACCACCATCACTTTCCAACCACTACCACGTACTTGAGCAGTTATCCATCAACCTTCATCACCCGCGGCCCCGATTATCCTCCACTACCAACCACCACACCACCGCCACCAGTACGTATTCAACAACCTTGTAAAAGTCCAACTCCTCTGCTATCCACCGCCCTTGCTAGCACGAATTTGTTTGAAAATGTTGTTTAAGGGCCGCTTCCCTGGTATGGATTTCACGGCTACCACGAAGTTTGTTCCAACGGTTTTTATCAGAAATTCAGAACCAACTAGGGGCCGCTTTCACAAAATGTCGTACGACAAACGACTATTGTACGATAATATTTCGTCATGCTAAACTATCGGTGTTAACATATCGCATAGGATTTTAATGTCCTATGACATTTTATGAAAGTGGGCCCAGACAGATACCACGGTACAATCTCCGAGTATGACCATGATAACTATGAAAGTTCATTGAAATCAAACTTATAAACAATAACAAAAACACAGGTCCTTTTATTGTTTGTGAGTGCTCATTTTTTTTAATTTATGCGTTTCAACAATAACAATAACGATAACAACGCAATCGAACCCAGGTTACCCCTGAACACACTGAAAGGTGTTTCTTCGCAATGTTCAGTTCAGTGTCTCGGTACCATAGAGATCGTATATGTATATAGAAAAGAAAAGGGTGGTGAAATTTAAACGATTCAAATCCACTTATCACATAAAATAAACGAATACCACATGTCCGTGTGAGACAAATAGTTCATCTTCAAATCCTAAGCCAGAATTGTGATGAATTATCATTCTCAAATTTTGCTTGCAATCACAAAACTTTTCGCTCTTTCTCCAATTCAGCCTACAAACGATGTATGCGGCTAGCTGTGATTGAATATGTAAATGGCCTAGTTCGTCATTATCCAATCACAGCTAACAGCATACATCGCTCGTAGGCTGAATTAAAGAAAGAGCAAGAAGCTTTGAACCCTGCAGTACATTTGATTTAAACCGGAAGCGGCTTATGTAACATCTTTGGCCAGGTTCATACCTGCGGAGAGTGAAGAACAAATATTCAAACGGAGCTGGGCTCAAGACAACTTTACTTCAAAAATGGCGGCTACAGGAATAACCAAAATACATTGTTATACAATAAACATAGGTGCTGAGTATACTAGTAATTAATTCACTTATGACTACGTTACATATATACGTGGTAATATAATCGTCATGGTTTGCACTCTGTATACTACCAATTATGTACTCATGACGGTACCATATACATACAACTACGTTCTGGGCTCTGATGTCTAGGATCTTTATGTCTAACATTGTATATATATATATATATTACCACTCCGTTAAGCATTACACTTTATCAATTAACTCATCAATATGATAGCAACATGACAACATATCATGACTTGTTAATATACTGGTGTTAAATTAGACCTTTTTATTGTAAATGTTTAATTTGAAGAATGCAATTG
>JAQQZZ010074820.1:0-20742 GCA_030265115.1 Mopalia vespertina
AGATGGCTCGGTGATACCTTAGAGCTGGAATCTCCTCATGAAATCTCGAGGTAGGTCAGCGAATAACGTTTAGAATGGTTCTTATGCTGTTTTGACAGCAAACAAAGACAACACAGGACAATCAAAAGAAACAAAACAAACACATAACAAAACTTGATGACGCCATTTTGCCTATCGGCTCTGAGACTTCCAGGAAACATGAGAAACCTTTCCAAAACTGAGGGTGTGCAAAGGAAACCTGCAACCTGTCATTCAAAAAAAAGATTGAATATGAACTGCAAACAATACGTTTTTCTCAAAAAAGTATAACAGGGAACTTACCATATCGGAAGAGACTGGAATGAGTTCTGGTAATATAATCCAGCGGACCACTTCAAAACAACCAGGCGTTGTCAATGAGCCAGGGTAGGAGAGGTAATTTGTGAAAAAACCCGATGACGGCATTAAAGAATTAGGGTCCAATGGCATATCTACAAGCTGCTCTGTTAGACAGACAAAAACAGTATTTTAAACAAAGTAAATGTAGGGCAACAGGAACTCCCTCCCATCCATCTGCCTTGATTTTTAGAGACAAACTGGTAATATAGAGAAAAAAAGCGTGGGGGAAGGGAGGGGGCCGGAGAGAACCTGATATACAGCGAAACAGTATATTCATTGAGTGGACGTTGGCGTCACTAAGCACCACGACACAGGTAGACCACAATAAACGTGGTTATTCATGACAACGTTACACCGAGTTCTGGAGTACCTCTTGCTGGTACCATTATGAAGCCAGTTCCTCGTTCTAGATACATCACAGTTTATTCTAATCCATATCACTCTTATTGAAAGCATATTACACAAATTCGAACTTTATCTTCAACGGAACAACAGACCCACCTTCTGGAGACACAAAACATAGATCTACTTCAAAAATTGACTTAATTAAATTGAAGAGTATTTTGTTTCGAAAACGTAAAACACAGTAAACATTTTATGGCTTCAAGCAAAATTGTGCAAAAAGGAAACTGTTTACGATTTATACCCTTATCACAATGGACAGAGTTCACAAATAATAAATTAAACGATGTGCCACCCTAATTGATGGTGCCTTTCAAATTCTACTTCAATCTCAGGAAATCGTTACTTTTCAATACAATAATGCAAATGTTGTACTTCTGTGTCTAAAACTCAAATACAGAAATGCTCAGATCTAGCCTGTACTCAATTTCCTGCCATAATTCATAAGCTAGAAATTGTTTTGCTCAACCATAAACGCCTTACCCCCATCCTCTATCAGGTCCATGTTGTCTGCTAAATCAACGAATGCCGGATTGGCTGATTGAGAGGAAATCTGAAACAGAAAAGTATCTTCATCACAAGTCATTGTCCGTCCGGGATGTCTCTTTCAGAAGTATGACCTTGTCTTATTTTCCAAACTTTAAGTTTTGGAGAGTAGCATTGAATGGGTATTGCGGAAGTATTGTTTTCTTCAAAAAGTATCGCCTTCCAGAAAGAACAATTAAGTATTATTTCTTGTCTATGATGATTTGATTGATTGGATGGTTTGTGTTTAAGCCATTTTCCAGGCCATTTCACTTATATCATGGAGGTGTATTCCAACGATGTTTGACAACAGCACAACCATAAAATGTAAAGTGTTTTGATAAATGTGGAAAATTATCCTGACGGCTATATAATGATTTGAAGAAATAGTGGTTTTATGGCTTATATAAGTATTCGATTTCAGGTGATCCACGGGGTGGTATATTGTCTATATAACAACAGTTGTTTTAGGCAGCTTATGTTCGTGGTCAAGGAATTTAACTTAGTACAGGATTTGTCAAAATTACCCTCTAACGACGGCGCGGGAAACATCACTTCCATGGGTCAAATAAATTATAAGATTGATTGAATGGTGCCACCCCCGTGTTTAAGGGTATTTCACTCGTATGACGGTTGTGTCTCTGTAAACAGCAACACAACTATAATGTGGAGAGTTACATGTATACAAATGCACTGTTGGAAATCATTGTTCCTCCATTGCCGAGAGCATAACTATACTTCAATTACACTACCCTTAGCCAGAGAGCTATTAGTAGAAAGAAACTTAATGCAGATAAATATATTCCCAGCTTACAAATATAATGGACTTGAATACACATGCCGAGTGATGTGACAAACAAATTTTTTAAATATTCTTTATCTATCTTTATATATATAATATATTTATATTAAGTGTTTAATGCCTAGCTCAACGGTAGCTCCCTTTGTCATCCAGCTGTAAAACTTCAAATTACAGGAACATAAAATGCAATGCTCTTTCTGTCTGTTGATGATGAATCGAGATATCAGTGACAAGTCAGAGTGTTTTATGTTGGGAATCAGTCTCGATAAATCGTTAAGTCAGTAAAGCATACATTTTTTGTATGATCGATTTGGGTTTAACGTCGTACTCAATGGTATTTCACTGATATGGCGACGGACTGTCCACTTCACACTGTTCCTGGCTTAAATGCGATGGAAAACCGGGAGGAATCCTGGTAAAAACACATCTCGATTGCCGGAGCAGCATCGTGTGACTCACTCATATAACTGATGATCCACATGCGGACTCGAACCTGTGAACGATTGGCTTGTATTGTACATATTAACAGCTTATAATTTACATCTGTTCTTGCAGCGGTAAATCAAAGAGTTTATCAAATTCTCCACAACATAAGCTGTCTTTAATTAGTTCATCGAATATCAACCAATCGATTAATCATATGTTGCTGTATCATGTTTTTAATTAAATAGGCCGTGAAACATACCGTTAAAAATGCACCAATCACAGCAAAGCCGTCTTCATGCTGCAGGGCTTCTTTCGGCGATGCATATTTCCGGTTCATGTGGACAAAATGGATCTAAAAACAAAGCCAATTTTAATGGATTTATATTCGGTGATTGCATCCGGTGTGATATTCACGAAAACTACACTAAACACGTTGTACAATACATAATACAGGTTATATCGTTTGACGCTTTTCGGATCATTTAACTGAGTTGAGGACAGTGTTCTGCAACAGTATTTGCTACACTAAAATATGTTGATTTGTGGGACAATTAATCTTTCTCAAGTGCTAAGTAAAGAACATAAATCCCTGAGCCAGAGTGATCCAGCTTTGTTCGCAAAAGGTACACGACAAATAAGCTGCCACGCCCTATACGGAAAATATCACACGTGTACCACGAACGCCGGCAATTATTTGGTAGAGATTAAGTAGGATTCAAAACAGTTAACGCAGTAGTTTAGACAGATTTTGTTAAACTGATTTTATATCTCAGTATGATATGTAAAGCCGCTTTGTTAATATACCAAGTCGTGTTTATTGGGGTTAATTTAATATATTGTATGACGTATTTGATATTATTGTTTGAATATCAACTACAATATTGTCTTTGTTTCACTGTATACTTTCAAAGATTGGGTTGTATTATAACTTTTATCGCAACGTATATTTTAGAATAATATGATTGTTTTTTCACCTACTGTATAATCTTTATCCTCTATAAATATGCACCCTGTCACAGGTCACATTACTTTTCTCATGATGGAAAAATAAATCGCGAGATCAAAATGAGTCATTCGTTCTTCGGAGTCGCATTATTCTTGGACTATTGTATTCATACGTCAATAATACATCAATTATAGCTGAAACACCTTATTTATGTCATATGTCGTTCTTCAGAAAATCTTACAGTTTCTTGGGTTTAATGTACTCCGACTTGATTTAACCCCATCCCACCCAAATACAAAAATTCTTTCTCTACAATAAAAATATATATGCCCGGTCGGGCTTTAATCTGCACAATTTTCTGAATACGAATTTGAGAAAATTAGTTGCTCAAATTAACAAAGTGTTATTCTAAAATAACGAAAAACATAAAGTTATATAAAGTTGATTAAAGCATAGACTCGATCTCTACCAGCATGAGATGTCTCAACTTTATGACATATGAAGAGCATTATAGAGATATACGGTCGCCATGTGTAAATGACTTCGGGACAACATATTGTTAAGCTGACCAAGTGCATGTACCCTCTTCAAACAAAATCAAAGATACTGCGGCTATTTCCTTTAAAAACTTAATATCAAAACTTACCACTTAACAGAGTACAACTGATGTGAGTTCAACAATATTATGATCACTTAGATAAGGAAATAAAAAAATTGCATTAAAATAGTATGACTAGCCCGGAGGAGTGTTACATAGTAAAGTACAATAATAAAAAGATAATGAATTCATTCTGACTCAACCTATCTGATTGATGGATTGATTGATTGGTATTTTACGCCGTGCTTAAGGGTATTTCACTTATATGAGGGCATTATATTTCAATAATAATTGACACTAGCAAAACCAAGATGTGAAGCATTTCAATCATGTTGGAAAGTTAATTGTCCTCCAGTGCTAAGTAGATAGCATTACTACTCTTCAAACAAACTGCCCTTAGCCAGAGGGCATTTTTTGATAGAACCATCATCAAGAGTAATTTATATGTAAATTGGTGAAGGCAAACAAACTTTTCCTCTCTACGATAAAAAATATATCAATACGCACAAAACTTATTGGCACCGTTAAACGTCTACGAATTTGCATGAAGTGACAAACAACTGTCTTATAATTACACAACATCCCTGTATTAGCAAAGAAACGTATATATCGTCTGAGATTGTCCCAAAGATAATCACATGTGATGATATATGTAGCTATTAGGATAAAATGTAAGGATTTAATCAACATATGTACCAGCAAAGGAGTTTGTATTACAAATCAGACTAATCTTATAGACATGGGGACAAAATCCTCCAATATGAATGACAAACGACTGTCTGGACGTTTTGAAACATTGCTACAAAAATAATATAATTTCTCGATAATCGCTTCTTGTTTTGAGATAGAACATATATCACAAAACAAGAAGTGGCCATCCGGAAACTTTTAAGTCATGTAGGCCCATTTCTAAATATCTTTAGTTTTAAATCACTATAATTCTTTACAGGCTTTATTACCCGGATTTAGAGAAAGGCGTCTTGGTTTTGTTGCAAGGGCTTATTTAAGCAGCATTTGAGCCCAGTGGATTGCATGCACAATGATCTGATACAATTTGTTTGACAGAAGGCATTTAATTGGACATTCGTCAGTTGATGTAGGTAACAACAATACATTACATCATTATTGAAAGTTTTATCAGTTGTACATATGGTTGTAAATTTTATTTCCAATTGTCCTTGTTGAATTTAGCATCATATTTATTTATCATTGGCTTTAGGGGAAAATGAAACACGTGTCCATTGTTATCAATTGATTATCAGTTAGGTTTCGTGTTGGCCTCAATATATCATATTTAAATATAAAATAGACTTTTTTATTATGCTTAATTGTTTTGCTTAACTACCGTTAGTGTGGTGTCGTTTAGCCGGGTTGTTTAAAAAGTACATTGTATTCGTCTAACGCCTTCAAGATCCATTGCTGCAACGTATAAAACGTTATAATTGAATCGCTTGTTAATTTAACGTTAACTATATAACGGCTATAATGTGTACTATTGGTGCATCTGTCAACTAGTTTGCGTTTAATGGAGGAGATGCAATCTCCGGAGTCGAAAACACACATTTAAACCCGATTAATGTAATTGTAGAGTTAAAATCCCAGTTCCACTGCAAATCTGCAATAAAGATACTTGCCCCATATTTCATCACGCAGGATTCCAACAGTATGAGCGCGCAGTGATGTGATAGTCTGGACAAATGTATAGGCATCAGGAGCGATCTTTTTTACTGAAAAATTGCCATGTTAAACAAATTACCTACGTGGAGTTTTTAATTTAATAAGGATTTACCTCACCCGGGTAAGGTACATCATTAAGCTCATGTTCTGACCCTCGTGTATCGTCAAGGCCAAAATGTAGATGAAACTGTAGTAGTATGTATTCGTCAGAACTGTGAGGAACTCCCGTCAATATCCGATCAGGATTAGTAAACTCAAACACTGGACCGTGACCTGGTTGAATAAAACAAAGCTCAGAATCCACTGCAGAACCTCGTATCTAGGATTATTCCCCACTATAATACGAAAAGGTAATGACCGTGCAAATTCAGCATAGAAAACACATTCACAACTTTAAACATGTATATATCATCAGTCATTTTTCTCTCTTCATTTATTCAAAATATATATCATCAGTCAATCGTTTCGTCAGTAGTACTGACAAACTAATTGTATTGTTGCAAAATGTTGACCTTACTTGATCTTAATCAACACAATGACCTTTACTATTATTTATGTATCAAAACCAGAACCCTATTGCTATCTATCGACAAACTTACCATTATTTCGTAATGTTCCGTTGAGCGAACCATGGAGTTTGTTATATGCCAGGGATCTATTGAAAATGTTCGCTTCTAGTGGATGAATAGATATAGGTGATTGTCTGCTATTAGCTCGCCCAGCTCTGCAAGCTGTCCACTGAGCATCGTCTCCCCAATGTTCTGGACCTAAAGAAAATAAAGCATTTACGACTTACTGGTACCAATGACCACTGTCCGTGGACGACATGCATAACTGTCCAGACAACCCTGGACTGGGCATAATCATTGATGGTGGCAATGGCGGGAGTGTATGTTAATTATATATGCTTGACGCACTAGGCTGTGTTCAACGCAAATTTGATAATTATTTCATCCATTATTCTTGCGTTCGTGGGTATTGCACTTCGGTGTATTTTTTTTATATAATGGCCAGTTCTACTGAGTGGGGAAAACACATGGTACTACGTTGGTTGAACCAGGAGTCCTAACACACTTGTTGTATATACAGGTGTTTATATAGCGTCTTATTTGCACAAGGAAAGCAGCCTCTGGATAAGGGCAGTTTGTTTTAATAATAGCACTGGAGGAAAATTAACTTTCCAACATTATGGAAACGCGCCACATCTTGGTTGTGCTAGTGTCAATTAATGTTGGAATACACTGCTGTCATATATGCGAAATACCCTAAAGCACGGCACAAAACACCAATCAATGAAGCATAAGGAAAGCGAGCATCTAGTATGTTGATCCGTGCATGCCATGAACTCACCAGACATAGATGCTGGATTATAATCAAATGAATGGCCATGATCCTTGTGCTCATCTGGAGCGTGTCCGCCGCTATCCACAGACACCGCGACGTATTCTACAACCCGCAAGTTCATTGGTTGAGGTGGACGGGAATTCCCCATCTTACCCATTGGTTCCACCCCAGTCCCTCCAATCAACAGTGACCGTGCTTTACCAAGCTGAAAATACAAAAAAATTATTTTTTTGTTCAACTTCCAACAGAATAGATCATATTAATATCATAATTTTGAAATAAATACTACAAATTATAACACAATAACACATGTTTCAACAGCCATCCGTTTATATTTATATTTCTATAGGCCATACCTGTTCCGGTGTGATTGTTATGCGATCAGGTAGAATAATCCAGGTGACTACCTCGTTACACCCCGGGGTAGTCAGTGATCCAGGGTAAGTAGTATACCGATCCCAGTTACCCGTGGATGGGAGCAGTAGGTTTGGATCAATGTTTAATTCTACATCATGACCTAAAATTTAAAAACAAATCCATTTTTAATGGACAAGACACAGACTTAATTGATATTGATATATAACTTCGGTGTTATTCTTAAAGACACACAAATTACAACTATGACGTATTTATTGTGAGTTGGTGTGGGGATGGCATCGCGGATACGCTGCCGTCTTCATGGTGTGAGTTGTGTTTAACATCGTAATCATTGACCTCAATGGTATTTCACTTGAAATACGACTTTCACTGGCCGCCATTGGTGGAAATCAGGGAAGAAACCTCGTAGAAACCACTACCGATGTACTCCGAAAGGTGGATACATTGATTTGTTTGTTTGATTTCCACGCCATCCATAAGGGTATTTCACTCATATGGCGGTGGACCTGCCCTTGAGGTCACTGGCGTCAATTACGCGACAAGACGATTCAAAGGTCAGCTGTATGCTGCCATTTTGCCCTGAAAGCCTCTTGACATTCCAACAAGGTGACAGGCGTTGAGCTGTAGGGTTTGGTTGGTAAATATACTAAGTTCCAGATGAATAACATACCGACTTCTTGAATAGATGTGAAGTTGTTCACTATTTCCTCCAACAGCGGATTTGAAGTATTTGTGTCGATCTAGGAGAAAAATCATCGGTTATATATGTATCATTTGGTGAAATGAGGCGGTACCTTGTGTGCTCGAGCACATTACAAGGAACAACATTTATATTGAGCAGTCAGTGGATAAAGGCACATAATTGAAATACTTAAAATGAAGATCAGTGCATCGATATTTTGGTATTAAACAAAAAGCAAATCAAATTCAAAAGAACTGACACCATGTTCCATCACATGAGACAAAGCTTAATTTGTTTATGAAGTCCTGCATACTTGTATGACATTAGCATTGTAAAGCCATCTAAATTCAAGTCATTCAAATCTCCCGCTAGCATCTCAAACTATTGATATCTCCTCCAAAGTTTAAACTAGTCCACGTATTTGGTTATAGACTGGGGTTCAAAATCGTACCCAATGTTTTTTCACTTATATTCGACGGATTGTCAAACCCGCACACTGGTTCACTTAAACATGGTGGAAAACAAAATCTACAAAGCGAATACCGGAGGTACCTCGAGTGCATGAACAGATTTTAACACAAAATATTTGTCCGAGATTGTTTGATAAGAGTTTAAGGTCATACTGCCCTCTATATCAATACATTTGCAGTGTACATGTAAACCATGCATGCGGTGCTAGTGCGATTGGGAAAAGTCCAACTTTAATACAGAATTCAGAACCACAATCGACTGGGTGTTTGCAGAGAGCCCGGGCATGCAACTATGCATTTCTTAGTTTCGAAAACGACTCAGCAAATAACTTTTATCAAATTAACCGCAAATTTTACCTCAACGAACACACCAATTACAGCCAGGCCGTCCTCATGGTTTAGCGCTTCTTCAACTGATGGGTACTTCATATTTTTGTGCACGAAGTGAATCTAGAAATCATACTAAATGCGTGATACATCACATGGCCAAAACGCACAACCAGCTTTGTTGTTGTTGGTAGTAAAAAACAAAATTCACATAAAATAATGTTTGAAATTACATTGTTTTTGATAACAAATAATGCAAATGTTAATGGCAGTTTCTGCCTTTTAGCTAATTTAGAAATGTTATTTATTATCTAGCATTACATTTAAAACACTTTCGTTTTTAACTAAATATAGGCACAAAACTTTAATTGAATCAACATAAATCGGGTTAAAAAAGTATTTGTGTTTATTTTACAATACGTTGATGCCAAATAAAGCAAACGTGTCTATACTTATAAACATTGTTAATGTTTACATAAGAATCAATGGTGCCAACTGGCATACCTCTGCAGGAAAGGCTCGACCATTCTCAAAGTGTTCTGATCCGGAATTGTCATCTGGACCAAAATGCATATGAAATTGTAGCAATTCATATTCGTCAGGAGAATGGGGTACGCCTGTTAGTACCCGGTCAGGAATGTCGAAGGAAAAGACTGGAGCATGACCTGGAAAAGCGTGATTTTATTTACGATATAGTAGAAACCTAGGTGTCAAAGGCACAATCTAACAGATTTGAGGAAATATATAGCCATAAACATGTATAAGTGTTTCTAGCTATACTAATAACATGTGTAGCATCATACTCACCAGTATTTCACTTGTATGAAATGAATGTTTCCCAATCAAACAATATGACTACGCTTAAAACATATTTAGCTTGGATGAGCTCTTTGTTTGGTGGAGGACTTACGTTAGTTCATTTCACTAACAGCAAAATGAGTAAAGAAACACTCGAATTCTCGGGCAAAACACAAAATTTGCAACAACACACTGGATTCTAGTTGGCTTTTAGTTTCGAGATGCCACCTTTAGTAAGAGGACGCTGTCTCAAGGGAGAGGACACTGTCTCTCTGCGCCTCTAGAGAGATGACGCTGTCTGCAGAAAGATGACACCGCCTCTGGGGAAAAGACACCGTCACTAAGGGGATGACGCTGCCTGTAGAGAGAGAAATCTGCCTCAAGAGAGAGGGGTCTGCCACTAGAGAGGGAAAGTACGCTGCCTCTAAGAAGGACACTGCGTCTTGAGAGATGATGACGCCGCCTCTTGGGAGATGACGCCGCCTCTTGGGAGACCCATAATGACGCCGCCTCTAGAGAGAGGAATCTGCCATTAGCGAGAGGATTCTGTCACTAGAGAGGGAGATGAGGCTGCCTCTAGAGAGAGGACTTCAGTTTGTTTGATTGGGATTCAACTTCGTGTTCAATGGTATCTCATTTATATGTCGTCAGATTGTCTGCGGTCGAACACTGGGATGGAACCCAGTAAAAATCACCCCCGTGATTACCCGAGACACATCACGTGACCCCCATATACCAGAGGTGACATGCTGACACGCTCAACATTCACTAAAAAGCAGGTCACCCTCTATCTTCAAGGACAGAACACTACCTTTAAAGAGAGAGCGTTATTTTAAAGACTGGGTAATGATATTGTAGAGTGAATTCTCCTTGAAAACAGAAATTAGATCTAACCGTTATTCTTTAGTTTTCCGGCCAGTGCTCCGGATAGATGGTTATATGTCAAGAGTTGTGATGAACTGGTCTTTTTCATATTGGCGGTGGTAATATCGATTGGAGACTGTCGACTGTCTGGTCGACTGGCATCACAGGCTTTCCACGTATCGTCCAGGCTATACCAATTAGATGGACCTAGATAAAACATATATGTACATCTACATTCTTGTGTTATCTTTGATAACAAGTGTGTTACAGTTCAATACACTTTTAAATACTATAATAAACATTCGTACCTTGAATGTAAGATGATTTTGTTAGAACAAATTAGTGACAAAATTTGGAAAATCTTCAATTAAAACTACTCTGTCTATAGGCTTTATATAAGATTTTAGGATGCAATGTCGTATCCGAGCTGATATGAACGTTTTCCAAAATAGGCGGCATAAACTTCAGGGGGACAATTCGTACATCATTAGGGGTTTCTTTACAAAAGTGCACGATAAATCTTTAAATTAAGTATAAGTATATCAGTGTTCAAAATTTGGAATATTATATCCGGATTTGAGACATTAAAACACCAGCTTTCAATATGGGACAACACTCACTATATTAATAATCCGAATAACGCAACTACAAACAATGTACCTGAAACCAAAACGAACTTGGTACACTGACTAAGCAAAAGGAACATATGCTTTTGTAATAATGGGCATTGACATTTTGAAATTGCAATAAAGATGACTATTTCACGCATATAAACTACAATTGCGTTAATCTACACAAAGCCAAGCTTGATAACGTCTTACCAAATATATGGTGCACCAGTAAAACGTGTAGGAAATAACACTCAGGGAATTGCAATCAATATATCTTGCAGTTTATAATGTGTATTATATGTCCAGGAGTTGTTATTCGAATATCTACTTTTACTGTTGATTTTTTTTTTGCAATAAGATTTGAGACAAATCTCTGACTTTTATCTAAATATCAAACAGCTCCAGTTTATCACTCGGTTGACATGTTTACCAAGGTTCATAAAGATATCTCAATATTGACTGTATAACAAATTTTATCAAGATACCCCAGAAGCGGCTTTAGGCACAACTTTAATTGTTGTGTGGGGTTGCCGCCGTGCTTATTGTTTTTTAATTCATGTTACGGTTTACGATAAATGCTTTGGAAACAAAGATGTTTGCTGTTGACGTATAAAACTGCAGCATGCAAATTCTATTATCTATGCAGAAAATTAGAAATAGAAAAATGGATCACTTCAGTATCTCAATAATGTGCATATACAGTTTAGTAAACAAATATTCAATAGTTCGCGTGAAAGGCTCCTGGCCCCAAATTTGACACATTTTGTCCTTTGACTTAAAACTTGTACTTTGCAAATTCATTATGCCTTGTGCCAACGCACAAATAGAAAAAGGCACCCCTTACAATGTGAGTACCGGATTGAAGTATACCTAACTTTCGTGAGAAAAAAATAAAATCTTTGAGATATACATATTAACCGTTTAAAATAGGTTAATTATGCATTGTATAAACGTTAAAGTAACAATAAACTCCACTTAGGTATATGAATGAAGAAGAATGAAGTTTGCCAAAAAACGTAATTCGAGACGTGTTCCCGAAACAAAAATGTGACGTTGGGAAAGGCAGCCGAACGGACGGCCGGATTCCATTTCGTTGTGGAGGGAGATGATTATACACTTATATATTAAATTTTTCTCGTATAGGAAGAGTAACACAGACAGAATCTGTAAACTTGGAACAGAAAAATACCATCCTAAGGCACAATATTTTAAGAGACCTAAACTTGGAAGATTGTGAATGCACACATTAAACACAATCATTACATGAGAAGTCCCGGGTGGATTGGACAATTTACGTTCTTCATTAAAGATGTAGTATGGCAATAGATGTCCATTGTCAAACGATTTGAACTGAAAGAAAGTTCAATTTAAAAATGAATACACTTAGTCACCAATAGCTCATTTTGGAAGTAAATATCAACTGCTCAAACCGTGATGTATAGTAGGCGCACTAATGATTCTCTTCAAATATGGCTACGACCTGTTGTTAAAACCAACTTCGGAGACTTACTAGATTGATTTGTTGACATGATTTAGGTTTAACCGGTTTGTTAAGGTCATTTCACTCATATGACCGGGTGCCAGACCAAAAGGTGAATGGAACCACCCAAGATGCCACTTGTAACAAACGAGCACACGACAGGACAACCACATGCCATAATACAAAATGCCGCACAGGTCGGTTTCGTGTTGCTTCATAGCTTTGAGATCGACAGAACGATCCCTCCAACCGCCTCTAGCTACTTACAAGACGGCGACTGACATATTGTCTAAATGTTGTTGGATATATACATACCGGACGGATCTTCGCTATCGTAGCTGAATGAATGTCCATGATGCGCAGGAGCACTCGGTTTCTCTGCAGGACTTCCGGCACTACCAATGTCATTTTCACTCAAATCTATCGAAATATGTTCAATGTGGGCAGTTTCTGAAACATAGTTCAAATAGTCTTAAAAGTGGTTTGTACATAATCATTGTATACTGGTATAAATATGTTAGGTGAATGATAACCATTAGAAGAAATATGGATTGAGCGATCCAAATAATAAAGTTTTCGATCTTTTACAGACAGAACTAAGCATCCCGATCAAATGTTAATCAAATCTGATAAACCTATGTAACATAAAGAATAGAAATGTATTCATTTTAATAATAGTCAGTATATGGAATATCTTAAAATGGCAAACGGCAAGACGCTACATGAAAAAACAATTGATGGTAATGAATTGCATGGAATGTTTTCATTCCGACGGTGCACATTTAGACAGTCTTATAGGATGTTTTTACTACATTCTTACTATTCTCCATATTTTGATGTACCAGGGGCATGTGCTGATCTCAAAAACATAATAGAATGGATGGCTTGTCGCATGATAAACACATGATAAACACATGATAAACACATGATAAACACATGCGACCATGCTTTGTCACTGGAAGGTGTCATTTCTTTAATATCTGTATGCTTACCATGTATAAGAGGAGCAGATAATATTTCAGGTAAGTGGGAGGAAATGCCACTTATAGGTTTTCCTGAAAATAAAGACATTTGGGTAAGAAACTTGCTACAGATTAAAACAGGAAGGAAACAATTCGTTTTTTGGTTTAGTTATTCTGTGAACTCTGCAACCAGTCAAGAGGCAAATAATAATCACAGTAGAACAGGGATGTCGATCAATTAAGACCGACATGATCAACTAAGATCGATTTGTCTGGGTTAAACGCCGTACTTCCTGTCATTTCACTCATATGACGGCGAGCCAGTCCAATGGGTAGAGGAAACCAGCCCAGAAACGCCACTGAGGACAACCAAAGACTGCTTCGGATAATCACAAGGCGCAATACAAAGACACCACAAACAGATTGGATCCCTGATGTCCCTTAGCCCGGAGATCACCAGGAGAGGAATATCCCTCTAAACACCTTATACTCCTGTGAAGACATTTTCTTTTGTTTTGATGAAAAATTCAGAAATTTGTAGAGTAAAATGGACAACCGTCTGGTGTACGGTTATCACGAACATAAAAAAAAATACAAAAACTTTAGTTCTTTATTAGAGTATAGCTAGAAGGCAATAGAACTTAGTTAGTTAATTATCTTGGATGGCATCAGCATGCCATGTCAGTTAGATTTGTGTGATTGGTGTTTAGTGGCATACTCAAGGGACACACATTTCATTCAGCGTACGTGTAGCTAAAACAGGATGAAAATCAACGAGGAAATGTCGTTTAAAAAAACGCGAGTACCGCAGCCACCTCGTATGACAAGGGGCCTCGCTTGTGTGACCAGTCCATCGAAGGAAGATCAGTCGTCATAAACGCTTAGCTCTGAACTACGGCCCTCAATTGTTTGTTTATTTGGTGTTTAACGCCGTATTTAAGGTTGTCACACGATTCAAAATACACTTTCCTGTCTTATATACTCAGAAAGTGTCCGTTAGTACAAGGTGGAGCATAATGTTATCATAAATGGTACTACTTAATGATATAACGATATTACTTGTTGTCAATAAAACGATACAAACTTCTTATAACCGTTCTCCCGTTGAGAGGCACAGTTGGGCGGAAGTTTCCATGAACTGCCATTGGTTCGGAAGCTTCTGTTCCGGTATGAAGAAGACGTAAAGCAGCTAGCTGAAACGCACAATGGATAAAATAACCGAATTCATCAGTACACTATGTGAAAAATATTTAAAATTGTAACCAGACCAATTGACATATTTAGGGTATTCAGGGAAATTTAGGTTGTTTGTTTGATTGATTGATTGATAGATTGGTGTTTTACGCCGGTTTTAAGGGTATTTAACTTATTTTTCGTTATTTTGGGATTACACTTTCTTAGTTTGAAAAGTGTAATACTGTTTATCTTCACTTTCTAAAAAACACAAAAATTATTCAGTATTTAACTTAGATGATTGATTTATTGATTGGTGTTTTACGCCGTGCTTTAGGGTATTTCACTTATATGACGGCGGTGTATTCCAACAATAATCGACACTAGCACAACCACGATGTGAAGCGTTTCCATAAAGCTACAAAGATAATTTTGCCCAGTGTTAAGTAAAGACAGTATTGCTACTCTTCAAACTAACTGCCCTTAGCCAGAGGGCGGGTAATGTAGGACGTCCATAACTAAATGAACAAAAACGTTCAAAGCAGGGCAACATATCCATTATCACAAAACACACGATGTTAATACATTTTAAATTATAGACTTGTTCATTGTGTTGCCAGGAAATACCGTGTTGATTTTCAACAGGAACTTGTAAATAAAAACAAATGCATATCATTTAAGGTAACCACCCTCAACACCTTTGGTTACACGCATAGACAAGACAGTACAGATACAAGACAAGATAGCAACTGAAAACTCCAGCTGAATCGCACGAGTCGAAGAAGAAAAACCAATTTCATTATCTGCAGAGTTTTTCTTCATTTGTGGGATTTATCTTTAAGCTACATTCTACAGAGATCAGACATATGTTAAACCACTTGTTATCTCCTATGAAATTATCTATGTTAAAACGTTTTCAATTTATAGAAAGGCATTTCAAAGGAAATCAGTTAGGGCCATAAACATGTTAGGATTTTAGGGGCAAAAGAAATCGGAATGCACATACACAAGCAAGTCTATTATGGATTACAGCTTCTGTTTGTTATGGTTGCGACGTTTCGGTACAGATTTTAAACATTTATCAATATTGATATAGGTGCTAGAATCGGTACCGAAACGTCACAAAGAGTTGATAAAGCTGCTAGAATCTGTACCAAAACGTTACAATCTTAATAAACAGAAGTTGTTATCCATAATAGTCTTCATTGTATACATAAACATGTTGTCTTATTCAAAACAGAACATTTAAATCAGAACGGTGCTGGTTAAAAATATTGTAATCAGCGGCAAAGCAAGAGGGAGCCGGAATAGGCAAACTTTCTCCTCTCCCCTCATCTGTAATTTTGTTTTCTACTCTCGTCAGTATGTCATTTCCATCAGTAGGTCAAATGTGGATGGCAATCAGGTCGGAACTTCATAAATCGTTCCGGATCACTAGAGACATTTCGGGGTTTGATGGATTTGTTGGTTTCTTTGATTGGGGCATAAAGTCCTTCTCAAGGGTATTTCACTTATGACAACGGATTGTCAAATTCGCACTGCGCCTTACTTCAAACACATTCTCCGTCGAAATTAAACGCAACACTTACTTGTTCTGGTGAGATTCCCCACGGTTCGGTCAGTACTATCCACCTAACAATTTCATTACAGCTAGGAGTGGTAAGAGAACCGTCATAGGTGTAATATGAACTTAAATCAGACTCCTTAGGAAGAATGTTTCGAATGTCCGCGTCTACATGTACATTTTCATCTATAACGGAATATTGATTGGATTGATTGATTGATTGATTGATTGATTGATTGGCGTTTTACGCCGTGCTTAAGGGTATTTCACTTATATGAAGGCGATGTGTTCCAACAATAATGGACACTAGCACAACCAAGATGTGAAGAATTTCCATAAGGTTGGAAAGTTCATTTTCCTCCAGTGCAAATTAAAGACAGCATTGCTTCTCTTCAAACAAACTGCCCTTAGCCAGAGGGCCAACATTGATTGGAAAGCCTTTGTACATATAGCAGCTAAATGCAATCGTATGCAAAATCTAACTTACGACATTAAAAACGTATCTATGCTTACAAATAACATTATTTAAACCTGTTGAAAAGACAAATACTAACCATTGCTAAATCCAACGTTATGGCTTATAAAAATAAACATTATCACATCAAAATTTGCAACATAATCTTATGAGAAAATCCGATGTAATCTTACAGATACAAAAGCTAATATATAATATGATGTTTGTTTGTTTGATTGTGGTTTTACGTCGTACTCAAGGGTATTTCACTTATATGACGAAGTGCCAGCCCAATGGATGAAGGAAACCACCCTCGACAGTCACCACTAGCAACAAACAAAGACAAAACGTGACAAATACAGGATAAAAACAGGACGCAATACAGACACCACATACAGATCGGCTTCCTGATCCCCTTTAGCTCTGAGAGCACAAGGGCAACATGAAGCTCCCTCCAACCACCCGCAATATATAATATGAACCTTTTGTTCAAATCAGCGGGTATAAAATTAGAAAAAACTTGGATGCGAATACATTTCTTGTAGACTTGCATTATACAGTCAATAGATATAGGCTAAGACGTTGAGCCCTACGAAACCTTCAAAAATAAGACCTGCCTCTGAATTCGAATGGGTTCTTATCGCGCCATAAAACACTCTGTCATGTTGTTGAATGATCACCGGCGTGTGCAATACACCAAAGATATACTCCCGTGCAAATAAAATTTTATATGCCAAGCATTTCATGTGAGGCTATTTAGATTTTGAGACAAATTGTCACCATCTTTCGAGAGATAGTTTAAGTCAAGGTAAGGCCATACAATTTTAAATATTGGAGAAAAAAAGGAGAATCATGGTAGCGATCGTTTATTTTCTAGAGATTAGGAAGATTCAAGTAGCATAGCTAGAGAAACCTATGAAAACCTTCGTCTAGGTTTCGATAACCTCTCCACTACGGTGTGTTATAATAGCTCGGAGATACCCATGCTAAACTTCAATTACCATATACTGTCTACATTAATCGAGTTTTACTCACATATAAGGCTGACATTCGACAAGTTTTCCAATACTTTAGACAACTCCTGATTGATCTCCGGACCTTGGTTGCTGTCTGAAATCTAAAAAGGCAATAAAACAATGAGTTACAATGATGAATGTGTTGTAACCCATACATAACACTATTTCGCATAGAGGAGAGAGACAGGAAAACCAACAATCATTTGTTTAATTGATTTAACCTCGTAATCTCAGCTATCTCACTCATATGATTGCGAACTAGAAAAAATGGATGACTCAAATGCTGTCGACGTCTCTGACAACAAAGAATAAGCAGACCCGCCAAACCCAAGACGCAGTACAAATATATCACAAACAAGTCGACTTCGGTGTCGCCGAATTGGCTCAGATAACACCACTGCAGCTAATCA
The DNA here is from genome assembly GCA_030265115.1 of Mopalia vespertina. Taxonomy (NCBI): domain Eukaryota; kingdom Metazoa; phylum Mollusca; class Polyplacophora; order Chitonida; family Mopaliidae; genus Mopalia; species Mopalia vespertina. The sequence goes on from JAQQZZ010074820.1 coordinate 18,288, forward strand.
AATCTCTACCTCCAGCTATATATTAATAGACGATTCTTTGCACTAAAATGTTTTATTAGTTCATGCGAAACAATGTTATCTAGGCTGCAATTGAAGGGGAATTGAAAAGTTCAATACGGACTGTCGTTACCTCAAGAAAGATACCTATAACAACTAAACCGTCAGAGTGCTTCACCGCTTCACTGACACTCTCATACCGGCTATTGTAGTGAACGAAATGAATCTGAAAATAAAAATGAACATATTAGATTGATATATCAGTGTTTTACGCCATGCTTAAGGGTATTTCACTCATATGATGCCGGTGTATTCTAGCAATAATTGACAATAGCACAACCATAAAATGTAAGGAGTTTCGATTATGTAGGAAAGTTAATCTCCCTCCAGTGCTAAGAAGAGACAGCATTGCTACTCTTTAAACAAACTATCCTAAACCAGAGGGCGAGCATGTTAGAGATGATGTAGAATTTAGGATGGAAGAATGTCGGGGGTTGTACTGTACAGTGTGGGTAATTTTGTTTAATTGAAAATAAAAGACGAAAATCACGTGTTTCAAGTATTGCCATATAGGCATAAAGTTTTAACGACAGCTATATTTTCATTCAATGCTTACCTCCCCTGCATAGGCTTTTCCATCAACTTTATGCTCGGAGCCAGAAAATTTATTTGGACCAAAATGAATGTGTAAACCGTATAGCATGAACTTTTGCCAACTGTATGGTATACGGGTTAAAATACACCCGGTGTCCTCAGGCACGAAAGCGGCAGAGTGGCCTGAAAACAGACAATACTCTAGCATTCAGTTTTCTGAAATGTCAACAGACAACAAATAATGTTCCAAAGGACTTGATCTATAAAGCTTAAACACATGTAGAACATACAACAGCAGGAACACGGATCATTTTGCATAGAGAACAAAATATATCAATTTTAATAACATGCAACATATAATTGTTTTTTTTGAGACAAAATGAGCCCGTACGTTGGGAAAATGTGAGTCATATGTACATAAATAGGACTATAAAACAGCACATGTTGCCACCAACGATATAAAACTAAACACTGTTTAGTGTAAATGTAAACTGTAGAGTGATCCAGTCTCTTTATAGCTATGCCAACACCTTGTCAGCTCACCGAAAGATGGCCTAATATTCCATAATACTAAACTAGCACTACGTACAATGCTTAAGATAAACGTTAACCATCATAGAGCCCTACAGCAATGGTGGGTTTGTTTGTTTGTTTGTTTGTATGGGGTTTAACTTCGTACTCAAGGGTATTTCACGTATATGACGACGAATCGTCCACTTCACACTGTTCCTTGCCTTATCACGATGGAGAACCGGGAGGAAACCTCGTAAAAGCCACCCCCGCCGTCCCGCGATTGCCTGAGCCACATTGTGTGAGTCACCCATATACCTGATGGACAGCAATGGTGGAGTTTAACGGCAGCTTACTCCAACAATGAAACAAACTTTGTTAGATACTGTTCATAAAACAATTGGGAACAAATAAATGCACGAGGACAATGTGAGGTTGATATAATTTGTTGGCATTGATAATCCATATTGATACGAGTAAATAGGGTGTGAATATTTCATTCATCAGACGGATGGGCTCTGACAAGTTTAACTATATACCTCTGCCGCAGCTACTAAACGTTATAAGGACACACAGGAAACGCAAGTTTGAATATCGGAAACCCATTAAGAAAAGGAAATGCTTTCTACCAAAAACATTGTTATTGTCTTTGGTTAAAATTCTTCAAAGATGATTATTTAACCCAAAGTTTATATGAAGAACATTAAGTCATGGTAAACAATAGATGCGAATACGTATCTTATAGACTATACAGTATATAGAGATACGACGTGCAGCTGTACCAAAACTTTAGAAATAAGGGGTGCATCTCAATAACAAATAACGTTGAATCCGTATGACCTAATTACCGCCGAAGACATTTTAAGCAAGTGTTGTACTGCTGAGAAATGATTAATTTTGACATGAAAATGGACGTCGAGTAGTCGTTGTATAGGTCGGTCTTAAAGTGTTCAAGGAAGAAAACGAGATGATTTAAGTCAGGGTAAGTCGTGTAATGTTTATACATTGGAAGATAAGGTGCAAAATCGTGGTAGCGTTCTGCCATTTCTAAAGGTTATGAAGACTCAAGTAACGTATCTAGGTAAACAATAATAGTTATCTTCCAAGAGTCCCACACGCTCAAAACACGGAGGTCGTTAATTGCCGATGTATTTCACCATACTACATAAAACTATCCCAAGTGTGATATTAATTACCCCTCCCATTATTAAGTTTTATTTCCCCTCCTTTAAAGAGCATCGCTTGAACAGCCAACCAATTGCTCACTCTTTAAAGTAAACCCTCTAGTGCCCAGAGTGCCATATATGGCACATGTTGTTTTGCCTACTCCAAGGGAGCTAAATGATCATTGACT
>JAQQZZ010074831.1:0-20737 GCA_030265115.1 Mopalia vespertina
AAACTGGTCTTATACTGTGAAGATAATTCAAGTTTGCTTTTAAGCTTGCGCCAGTGTGATTAATTTTTTTAAAGATACATCGATGGGGCTTTTGTAAGCCACCGTTTATTTTCCTGCATGTGTTATAAACACACCTCATGTTGTTCATCTTACCAATGTCAGTCTATCCTCTGATTTAGGTCAATATATGCCAAGCGTAGACATATTGTCTTTGCTTAGCACTGACGGAATATTAAATTTATAACAGAACAAAATGCTTTTCATTTTATGATTGGTAAATACGATTTTAAATTGTTGAACTTATTTTTATTTATTTATTTAAATACAAAACATTAATTGTGCTTGCTAAATTGATTTGGAGGCGGGAATAAAGTCTGGCAGACTTGTTTTATCCCAACTAGATTGAAGTTATATATTTGTATTCTTAGTGAGACATGTGAATGGTACATATTAACAATATTGAATGTTATATTTCAGTGGACAGTTTCCTGTCAACCAATATGGAGATGTTTTTGTATTACGCCCTGTTGATTGTTGTGATAATCATCACCATAATGCTATCAGCGCCGTTGGTCACCATCATCCTTTTCCCAGCGGCTGTCATCTTTTATCTCATCTGGCTGAGATCTCGACCGGCTGTGCGAGATTTGAAGAGAGTTGAGAACGTCGCTCGATCCCCTCAATACAGTATGGTGACGTCAACAGTCCGAGGTCTGACCACGGTGACGTCATTCGGGAAAACCGCGGATTTCAGTAGAAGGTATGAAGAGTTTCGCGTACGGTACATGTCTGGGGTTTTCTGCAAGGGTTGACAGACTGATAGTCCAATTGAAATTAACTTAATTTACTAATTGAACTAAATTAACCAATTGAAATTAACTAAATTTCACCATTTTTATCCTCACGGCATTTAATACTGGTCTAGCATCTGACTGTAAATTGTGCAGTCGTCGTCAGCGATTTACAACTGTATAAATACACCGGGACTATGCTATTATGTCCTACAACTGTAGATCAATGCGATTCTTTTATAAAGTTACTAACAAATTTCACTATTCTTAAATCAATTTCCCCCCAATTTTATATTGACCCACATGCCATATTTCAACATATTGTAACCAGTTGATTTTTCCGTACTTGTGGCTAAGAATAGAGATCCGCCACGTGGTTTCCTGGGACGATAGTGATGGCGGAGGTTTATTCCAAAGTTGCAGTCTGTGTTTAAAAGCTAGAGGGTGTGAGATGGTTACAAATGAACAAAACAATAGCACAAGATTGGGCGAGACATCAAAACACGCTATAGGCCACGCTTAACGGCGATACCATTTAAATATGCGAAACCATAAACTTACTATCTGTCTAAAACTTGGACGTCTTCTGTTGTCCAGGTTTTGTTCTATCCTGGATCGCTTCCATGTGCGACTGGTGTGTTTTCAGTTCGTATCTCGTTGGATGGCCATTCGATTAGAGCTGGTTGTATGGTTGATCATAGCGACCATCTCAACAGTCATCGTTGCGGTTCCATCGAAGCAAGCCGCTTCGGAATCAGGACTGGCTCTCAGCTTTGCGCTTCAGGTTAGTATGAATATGAGAAGAATCTTTGTGGGAAAAATCACCCGTAGTTTTCTGATTTCTTGAATTTGAGCGTATTCAGTTGGAAATACCGAACCTTAAGTTGGTACCATGGGAAAAAAATAATTTAGAAGAATTTTGTGGGAAAAATCACCCGTAGTTTTCTGATTTCGTGAATTTGAGCATATTCAGTTGGAAATACGTTTAGCTGGAACCTGTGACACAATAATTGAGAACAAGAATGTAATCAAGAGAAAAAACATGTCACGGGTAGCGATATTTTTCTATCCCACCTGTCCTTCGATAAAATTGAGTATATATAGCAACCCTGCACAATTTCTATTTCGACGTCAAGACAAAGATATCTAGAGTTAAAGCTTTACTGGGCACCAAAAGAGAGAACGTCTGCTATAAAGATCGTTGAGTTTTATTATTATTTTTTTTATATATTAAACAGCGGAGGGTTGGTTGGGAGCTTCCTATTGTCCTGGTGCTCTCGGAGCTAAGGGGCAACATGAAACCAATCTGTTTGTGGTATCTTTGTATTGCTTTCTATGGTTGTCCTGTTTTGTTCTGTCTTGTCTTTGTTTGTTGCCAGTGGGGGGTGGGGTGGGAGGGTGGGGGTGGTTTCCTTCACCCATTTAACTGGCACGCCGTCAGATGAGTAAAATAACCTTCAGTACGGCGTTAAACCCCAATCAAACAAACAAGCAATTCATTAAGTATGATTATTTTTTAATTACCATAGTTATGCAAATTATAATAGTGTTAACTAGCTAGGTTTAAAATAAAAACATTGCCTTTTTAATAAAATTTTATTCTTCAATTAACACGCACTTATTATTAACTTGTCTGCTTTTTTCAGCTCTCCAGTATATTGTATATTATTGTAATGTTCACAAACGAACTGATTGCCTGCTTCACGTCAGTAGAAAGAGTTGATGATTATATCCAGGTAAGAAAAGGGATACAATTGCTTAATATTAGTAAACTTTATCAGTCACTCATTCATTTTAAGCTACATTTAGATGATGTATTTAAGTTAACGGATAGAAGAGATTAATCACTCAAAATGGTTTTTGTAATCTACTGTGATCATCATACAATAATCGCACCTAAAAATATTAAATCTACGCGCAGTAGGAGCCAGATTTGTGCAACCGTGTGACTGTATTTAAAAACTTTAAAATGTAAAACTTTTACATGCCAGAGTTATTCCCCCTTATTGTAACAGAGTCGAAATCTTTCTTAAATAGAATCAAATCTACTTCTACGTCAAAACATTGGCTCTAAGATACACCCGGGCCATCTTGTTTTGAACTTCTTCATTTTCTGATCCGTGACAAATGTCGCCCCACATATTGGCGGAAATTAATGCGCGATGGCCTGACATGGCGTACGAGAGTTGTCTTAGTCTCGTCCATAAAAGAAACTCTTGCGAGAATACGATTGAGTCGAAATACATAAACAATTAACGTAATATTGCTGGCTGTCGTGTGACTACAGTCAATGTGTTCATTTGATTTGTTTGTTTTTTTTCGGAATCCCTGAGCTATAATGTGGAAGTAAGAGTTCAAGTGAAAAGGAAAAAGAAATAAATCGCTTAAAATCATTTGTTATGATCTGTTCATTTTAAGCTATGTACATATTTATGTACATGTTTAAGTCTAAACGTGAATTTTAAATCTACAAACAATACTACATTTATGCATGTCATCATCGATAACAAAAATAGTATATTTTAAGTTTTCATTAAAAATCTACGTTTACATTTTTACAATTGCTCTCAAAATAATATAGAAGTTACAATATCATTTGAAAGATTCATAACTGCCTTAAATAAAAAACGATACAGCACAAAGACTTTAATGTTTTGTTTCAGAATATTCCAGAAGAAGCTTCTCCGGTCGTAGAACAAAGGCGTCCTGAACCGTCTTGGCCTGAGCACGGACAGCTGTCGTTCCAGGAATTCTCCATGCGATATCAGCCTCATTTACCACGTGTCCTTGACGAAATATCATTCCGAGTTGAGCCGTCACAGAAAATTGGCATTGTGGGAAGAACAGGGGCAGGTAACTCAAGCCTTAGATGTTAATTACAGAAATATTCATTTGTTTGTTTGTTAAATTGAGGTTTAACGCTGTACTCAAGGGTATTTCATTTATATGGCGACGGATTGTCCACTTCACACTGTTCTTTGCAGTGGAAAACCTCGTAAAACCACTAAAAAAAATTGCCGCCGCCACATCGTGTGACTCACTCGCATTTTGTAACCATCAAGTACCATCTAGCTTTTTAACGCAGACGGGGCTGTACGTAAGGCATGGAGGTTAGCTCGCTTCCGGTTTTAATCAAATGACTCACTTATATACCTGCCGCTCGACACGCGAACGGTACATCGAAGAAGGATTATTAAGCAGACTCGCTAACCACTAAGCAACACCTGCGGGCGTTAATTGCAGAAAGAACCTACCGTTCTGGATCCTATATGAACCGTTCGCGGGACGGCCCCATTGCAAAATTCAATTAAAATCATAGACAACATTCTATATCGTTCTAAGTCTAGGTATAAAGCCCGGCGCAGACGATGCGATTTTTATCGTCGCGATAATTCACGCCGACATCAGGCGAATTTTGTCGCCGATAGATTTGAGCGCAGACGAGGCGACTGTGAGCGATTGTCATGCAATAAAAAGCCCTTAATAATAGGTTTGCCATGTGTTTCATCAAAAAAGTCGGATTGATGGCTGGGCAGGAATTTCTGATGAGCATATATTTACGTAAGCCCTACCAATATGCGTCGCCTTTAATGGTTGACACTTCATATTCGTATGATGACATCTGGATGTTTGTGAATTTGTGTAACATAATATATTAGGGGCCTACCTCAAGAGTGATTGAATGAGTGAGTACGTGTCAGAGAGGGCGCGAGCGTATACAGAGAAATCTGATTGTACGCCTACCTAGAGAAAGATAGACTATTACCCTGTCAGAACATTCAGTAAGCTGATGTAGGCCACTACATCAGAAGTTTTATATTTCAAATAATTATCACCTGCATATCTTGACAACTTATTTTACTCGAGTCAAATTAAGTCCACACGCCTACTTTGAGTCAAAACTCGTTCTATAGTGAGGCGGTTCCCGAACAATCAAGAGTTTTTGGCGATATATAATAGGCCGCTTAATATTAAATTTAGTCACTTGATATCACTTGATTTACGGTATACCTATACGTCTATAGGTCTGACTACACCACGCTGGCCTATAAATACAAATATAGTCGCTATCTCCAATTTTTTTTAGTAACATTTTATCCATAAATTATTTCAGAATATTTATAAACTGAGCGGGTGACTAGTAAGCCCTATAGCTACATACTTTGAATGTGCTTTTTTCAAGTCTGACACAATTTATTAATAGTATACACTACACTCAGTTTATCAGACTCAATGGTGGCAATCAAACTTATTTATTACATCATCGATTCCTCTTTAGAGCTACCATGTCACTTAAAGACATGGTCTATATATCTTGCCACATTTCAGTAAATCTTGAATATTAACCGTTGGAAACGAGAAGCGGCCATTTTAACCGCAGTATCATGTGACTAGTATATCAATGCTCATTGGACTCTGCTCTTTTGTCAGCAAAACTCGCCTGGAAAATCACCTTGTGTGCGCTGGGTTAGAGAGCAAATAGGATTTCCTTCACATATTTGGGGAAATAGAAACTAAACCTAGAAACCCCCCTCACCTGGCGACGACCCTGCATGTCATCCAGCAGGACTACCTGATGCTGAGACAAATAGAGCTAAAAACTGTGAATAAAACTGTATGTCCTCTTGGTCTGCCTATCTGGTTATTTCCTTTGAAAGAGGACTCGTACATTTACCAATGTTAAAAAGGTATCAGAAGTTGCATTCTTGTTTATATTTTGATAGCAAAAAAACGGAAAGAAAGTTTGGATAAAATTAAACGGTAGGCGATATGCAATGATGAATGAAAGTAAGAAACTAGAAATTGAACCTCTATGTCCACATACCCTAGGATTCTAAGTATTATTTCGGTCCAAAAGTCCTAAAGTGGTAAATAAATTGACAGCCTCCATCGGAAAATAATCAGCCGTAGGCCTATCACCAATACAGTATAGACTGCATTGACGATACCTGGATAAAGTGACCTTGTATTGATCAAATGAGAATTACTCTTAATGCTACAAGTGTTCACGTTTGTGCCACAGAAGCGGTCTCAAACCAGGACAATTTTTCATTGGCCCACGAAGGTTCGGTACGTTTCCTTACACGGAACCGTAAAGGGATCCAAACAAGACACGCTCAAACAGCCTATAGTATCAGCAGATGTCATGTTTTAGTTGGAAAGATCAGATACCATAAGGATAATCGGGTATAGAAACCGAAAACGTGTTGCCATCACAATCCGTTGCGCCTTTACGCTTTTTTTCCCGCACCGGGTCCGTATCCGTTCAAATAGGATGTGGATTAAAACATACAAAACATATTCTCCAATGAAGTTATAAACAATCAGTTTTAAACGCTTGATTATCAAAATATAACTTATTTCCAGGAAAGTCCACTATAGCTACAGCTCTCTTCCGATTGGTTGAAAAAGAGGCCGGATATATTTACATCGATGACGTGGACATTTCAACGATTGGTCTACGAGATTTAAGACGGAAACTCTCATTGGTGCCACAAGACCCGGTCCTTTTCACAGGGACTATAAGGTAAAAACATCATTCTAAAATAGAATCGATTCTACTTCCTACGTCGAGACATTGACTCTAAGATACACCCGAGCCATCTTGTTTTGCACTTTTTTATTTGCTGGTCTGTGGCAATCGTCGCCCCAAATATTGGCGGAAATTAATGCGCGATGGCGTACAAGAGTCGTCTTAGTCTCGTCCACTATAGAAACTCTGGCAAGAATACGATTGATATAAACATATCACATAAATAAGCATTTATTCCCAAATTCTGGTATCTGCATTTGAATGTTTGGCCGTCAATTTTTTTCACAGCCTATAACCCATAAGACTGGTGAAGTATTTTATCTAAGTAACGTTATGATGTATTGGGCATACCTCATTTTTTATTTGTGTATTTTCAAGCAATTTAAACAGCAGAACGTTGAAATGTGTATATACAGTGGGAGTTAATCTAGAAAATAAAATGACTCAGCGTTTTAAATAAATCCATCGACATCCCAGTGCCAGTGTGATCAATCTTTAGAAATATATATTGTGGGCTGTGCTAAACTTATAGGCTTACAACCATCATACAGGACAATGGATTTTTGTTCCTTATTTTTCCTTTTGGACATTTTCCGTTCTTATCGACATGAACGGCATTCAGTAATCTGTTTCCGGCCTAGTGTTAATAAAGTTCAATATTTTAAATTCGACAGATCGAATATTGATCCATTTAACGAGCGTACAGACGGTGAGATGTGGGAGGCTCTCCACCGGGTGAATCTGAAGTCTAAGGTAAGTCTGCTAATGTCGGTTATTAGCTCAGAATAAGAACAGACGTGAACAGAATGTACATTCTCAATTTCCCTATAACCCTTTAATTCAGCGTCCCCTGTGGAATGTTGGAGGGGGCAGTCTGTCGCCCCGGTGGTTTCAGGAGCTTTAGCATAACACGATGTACATCTGTTTGGGCTGTCCATGTATTGGACTCAGTGATTTTCCTGCCATGTCTTGGTTTGCTGTGAGCGGCCTCAAGGGGGATTACCTTCACCCATTGGGCTGGCACACCATCATACGAGTGAAATAACCTTAAGTATGATGTAAAACTCATATTAAACAAATAAACAAAATCAAAATCCCCTTTCGTAAATTATAAATAAACAAACCAAACCAACACCGCTTTATGAACAATAAAAAAACTATATGGCAATACCGCTGACCAGAAATTCTGATTGGGTGAACAGAATTGATTGATTGATTGATTGGTGTTTAACGCAATGCTTAAGAGTATTTCACTTATAGGACGGTATCGGCACTAGCACAACCATAATATATATACACAGTAGCTGGTTGGAAGATGATGGGTGTATATTTGCGCCAATCGAAATCAAGCATATGAAATCGGGTCATAGCATGAACATCCAGCGCTATATCACATGGTGTATCTACACATGATTATATGTTTCGAGATAGAAAGTGTTTGGTTGGAAGTATATCTTGAGATAATAACGTCATAAAAAAGCCCAACTCCGTAATAAGATGTGGAAAGAACAAAAGCATTGTCCATCAGCTTGGAAAAAGAGGAGCAATGGCTTCTTTGTTTTTGGTTAGCGTTGCCTTGTCAAAGAAATATATTAAGATGAGTGCGATAAGGGACAAGAATTCAAAATGTATATGCTTTATGTTGAACACAGATTCTAGGAATGAACGGTGGGCTTGAAATGGCAGTTTTGGATGGGGGTTCTAATTTCTCATTAGGCGAAAAACAGTTGATTTGTATGGCCAGAGCGATTCTGAGCAGAAGTCGGGTAAGTATTGCACTAGCTAAGACACGAAGATTCTGGCCAAACTCAATTCGCATCTATCCATCAATAAAATAAACCCGAATTATTTCTGTTTAAAGAGGAGAGAATTTTTATAATGAAATCAGTCAAAAATTAGAGCTGATGCTCTGTACGATAGCTTTTTTTTTTTATTTCTTGCATAGTATCAACTTTATATTAGATTCATATACCAGTGTATGTTTTACAATTCATAACATATTAACGTAGTTCGTTTACTTTAAAACCGTTGCATTATCAATATATATTTTTTTAAAATATATTTTTGATCAATGGAAATGTTTACAGCAGCTAATTATTTCGGTTGTAAATTTTGCCAATGGATATATTGGTGGAAATGATATAGATCGTAATTAATTTTCTAAATGCGAATACTGAGCTTACTATATATAGGTCGTTATTTTGGTTGTAGGTTTTGTTAATGGACGAGGCCACAGCCTCCGTTGATCCGCAGACAGACGCCTTGATTCAACAGGCGATCCGAACATCATTCCCAGACTGTACCATGCTTATCATCGCTCACAGATTAAACACAGTACTGGATTGTGACAAAGTTCTTGTCATGGATAAGGGCAAGGTAATAACACAATTTAATGCTGATTGATTTCTCCGCAACCCAAGCTTAAAACAATGAACGCATTTACATTAGAACATAAGTCACCTTACCTTGTTATCTGGGTCACCCATGGGCAAATATAGTGTGTGCGTGTGTGTGTGTCGTACAGTCTCACTGATTGGAGGATAACAGGTTATGGTCCTATCGAAATCAAGCATATCCAGTGCAATATCGCATGGTGTCTATATGCATGTATATGTGAAGAGATACAATGAGTTCGGATAGTGGGTCGATCTACGTAGAATAGTCACAAAAAAGTCACAAAAAATACTTTTCGTATATATTGTGCTTAAAAATCAAGTTTTACATAATTTCAACCAGTTATCTGATGCAACCAGTAGAACAAAAAACAAAACCAAGAAACAAAAAAAGAAGATTTAAGATAAAATGGCCGAACCGTGAAAGGACACCTTACCTATTATTTAACCTGCCATCGTCGACCAGACGTATTCAAACGGCTAATCTTAAAGTTAATTAAATGTGTTGACTCCAAAAAATCATGTAGTGGGCGGTATATAATGTTAACGTATAATGTAAGGTATTTCACTAGTTTTCACGCGTTGTTGTCCATGATTTATGTCTATTCTTAAAATAAATTAACGGGATCTAACAGTTGGCATTTTCTCTAATTTCAGGTAGCGGAATTTGACACACCCGAACAGTTATTGTCACAGCCAAATTCTATATTCAAACAGTTGCTACAGGCCTCAATGAAGTGAAGAAGTTAAATTATAGGCTGTAATTCGAACTACCCAGAGTTGTCGTTCCTTTGAAAACCTCAGACAATGCAGAATGTTTCCGATATAATGGGACATCATTCGGCTCTTCCTATATCTGTTACAAATGCCTCGGCCTTTTGAAACCATTATGAAACATCTACATTTTAAATTAGACTGCAACTTGGTAATAAAAACACGCCATTACGTCAGGGAGTCACGTGGCGGATGTCTATTCACTGCCAGTTATTACTTCAGGTTTTTGTCCTGTGGCGTATGTCTATGTTTCGCCAGATATTTCGTCAGGCAGTCATGTGCCGTATGTCTATTCTTCACCAGCCATTACGCCAGGGAGTCAAGTGGCGGATGTACATTCTTCGCCAGCCATTACGCCAGAAATCACGTGGCGTTTGTCTATTCTTCGCCAACCGTTACGTCAAGGAGTCACGTGGCAGATGTATATTCTTCGCCACACTAACGGAAAAATCCAGCTGGTTGAAAATTGCGTTAATGGTGTAATGTAGGTCCATTTCGAGCCGTCAAGTGCCATCTAGATTTTCGTCGCAGACTGCAACTTTCAGATAATCTCGCGCCATCACGTGCTATCTTCCCAGGAAGTCACAAGGTTAAGATCTACTCTTAGCCACAGTTACGTAAAAATCCAGCTGTTTAAAAACAATTTTTTGATCTAAGAAAATTTAATTTGTAAGAACCTTTAAAAAAAAACAGAATTGCATTGCATTGCACTGCTGCTGTGTGACGCCATTACCTGGTCCCTGTGTTTTTATAGTGTTGTAATTTCCTGGAAGACGAGTGTAAAGTTTACGGTAATTAACTTAATGTCAATACAAAACCTGGTCCTGATTTATGTCCAAGCTGTTTAAACTGTACATTGTGGACGTAAAACGACAAGAGTTTTTTAAAATGGTGCCTCGGGTGTGTATGGTCAGCATGGACACAATAATGTTAATCAAAAACGGGTATTGGGAAAAGTCGAGAGCTGGCATCAAAGCACATTCAATCAAAAATAGTCCGAAGAGCCAAACGTGTCTAAATACTTGTGAACAGAATATTTATTAAAGAAAAAATAAATTTATCAAAACCTTTAATTTTTTCAATTATCTGTACGTTATCAATTACCTAGTCCTGTTCACAGGGGCTCGGTACCATATAGGCCGTCTATGTAGACATAGATAATATTGTCTACATAGACAGCCTCTATGGTACCGATCCCCTGTGGTCCTGGTGTATTTATATAGAGCTAATTTACTGGATGATGACCGCATAATTGAATAAAAGTTACCAAAGACCTGTACACAGTATGTCCCTGGTTTATGTCAAAGCCGTTTTTATTTTATGCCATTGATGTTGGACGGCGACGGGTTTAATAAATTGACGCGCCGTTAGTAAAATCATAACTTCCTGGGCCCGATTCCACAAAACAGTTTTATACTTAAGCCAAAATGTTTAAAAGCCCTCAAACTTTTCAGTTTTGAATTTTAATATTTAATATTTTAGCATTATTATAATAATGTAAGTAAGTCACAATTACAGGTATTACTTTAAAACTAAGTTAAAGACAAGTGGCGAAAATATAAAATTTAGTATTTTGACTTAAGTCAGAAAATGTTTTGTGGAACCGGCCCCTGGCCCGTATCCATGAAGCTACTTCAGTACTTTTTAACGTTACGAAATTGTCAAACAAATTCAGCCTTTCATTCTCCGTTGAAAAAAGTTAAATGTGAAATAATTTAGTTTACATTTTATAAGAGTCACTAATTATCTTTCATTTAGATCATAAAAAGTTAAAGAAAAGTGGTGCTGATCACGTATTTACATTTATGTTTAATTCGCTAAATCTTTCTCAGCTTTAAGAAATACTTAAGTAGCTTTATGAATACGCGCCCTGGTCTTCCATGAGCTGGTGTTCTTTCCACAAAGCGATCTTAGCTTACGTTGAACGAAACTGTCATGGCCACACGTTAAACGTAAGCGAAGATTACTTTGTGAAACGAGTCCCAGTGTCTTACACATGGGGGATGTATAAGAAAGCAAACTGTGGATCGAGGGCTATTAGGATTGACGACTAAACACTAAAATTGGGCCGGAGTGGATAGAGATGTTTACACACTCTCAGACGAGATATAATGTGATTCAGTCGAAGTATATTTTTGAATACAATATACTTTTGTTTATTTAAATATTTTCCTATATATTATAATGTTATTTACTGTGTTATTAATAAAAACAGTTTGAATATTCTGAATGTATTCATTATTTTTTTCCATACTTAAAACTTCATCAGTTTGTTTGACCGGAGACTCAGCACTATCAGAGCTTTAACTCCTATGGATTAGGAGCACTCGGAAGTCCGCAAATGTACTGCGCATGCGCATAACATCTCGGACGTCAAATGATCGTCCCCATTATGTCATTTCAAATCAACTCATAAATATAGTCCGCGTTGTGTAACGATTTCGCAGTTTTCATCTGTTTTAGTTCAGAATATTATTTATACTCTGAACCTAAATTGGCGTATAATAAAGCCATATCGTTTAAATTCGCTAGGATTATTTAAGTGTGGGGAATGGTATCCATACGCTGGTAAACAGGCTTCCGGCGAACAAAATGTACGATTTTGATGCAGATTCATCCATAAATCTCAACCGAGTGTAGTCATGGCACCAGAGAAACGACGTTCAGCTGACTGACAAAAGAACGACACCATTCGATAGCGCTACTGTTTAGCTTGCTGCAGAATTGAATGGGACTAGTTAATCACTCGCCTGTAGCCGATTATGGATATATTTTTGTTGTTGCGGTCGTACTGTTTCCTCGAAACTGCGCAGAGAATCGTCACACAACTAACATCACATTATTCCAAACTTAATAGAGAATAAATAATGATCATACACAAATTTCAAATTCTACGGAAACCTGTATAGACCATGTGTTTACCCTACATCCAGAGAACACAACCTAACGTTTTGTGTCTGACTACAGTGTCAGTGACCACTACCCTATTTGTGTGAACAGAAAACTTAACGTGCAAAAACAAAACAAAGGATACTATAAAATACCGATACATGGCTACATTTGAGGAAGGTGCTTTCCTCATGGGCCTATTATATAAGCCATGGAATATCATTGAGTGTTTTGATGATGTTAATGATTAAACTTTGTCTTTGGTTAGATCTTTACGCAGATGTCCTTAACAGACTTGTGCCACTCCCAGAAAAAGGTGTTAAGGTCTTGCTGGACCCCTTGGTTGATTTTCCGAACATCCGTTGTATTAAGTTTAATATAAATCTGTACCATATATATAAATATATTTTTTTAAAGCTCAGGTTTACATATGTGAATGTGCTGAAAATCCAATTATTATTTCTAAAAATATTGCAAAACGAGTAAATGTCAACCGAAAACAATAGACTGCATTTTTCATGGTTTATTTCTTAAAGTGCAATAACGATAAGACTCAATAAATTAGGTGACCGAGTAGAAAAGTCCTTGAACTAGTGAACGGTGACCCATTTTTTTTTCAAAAATTGATTATAACGATCCTAGCGGATTTTTTGTCTATCCCACCTTGGAAAGTTTTATAAAAATGTATAATACAACTTTCAGAAAGAATATAAAAAAATCAAGGATGAACTTTTTAAAAACGAGACGCCGTTTACTAGATCGCATTGTGCTCTTTACCATGGAAAAAATTTGAAGTTTCTAACATATATAGGTTCCTAGAAATACGCCTTGGAAAATGTAGAGTGTGATTAAAAACCAAGTGCCAGAAATTGGCAATTAAAGTTTTACGACTTGAATATATGATCATGGGAAAACTAAATTATAGGCTCCAATTTAATAGTTTGTAAATAAAATTTCGAATTATTTTTTTCACCAAGATATAATTTGAATACCTAACTTCTAATCTAAGTGATAAAAAAACAATGGGAGTCTCGGGAAATTGGCAAGGGAGGTAATTTAAGACTTACAAGGCGGTCCTCTGATGTCACAGCATTCGTGATAGTGGAACATTTTTTCATTGTGACGGCACTAAAAAGTCTATGAATCTCGACCGTTTTGACGTCAGAGGACCGCTTGCAACGCCCCCTTTTTGACATTACGAGACTCCCATTGATTCATTTTGAGCTCAAAGGGTCCAGCAGTACCTTAAATACAACAAGCACCCTGAGTGGTCGGACAAAGACATAGCATTTGCAATGTCAAATAGTGACAAAGTAAATCGCTACCGAAGTCCACACACTTTAAAATATTGGGGCAATGTTGTAAAGCTTAAAATATTCCCAGCTAAAAATAAACTTTTATAACATTATTTGTAATACTTTTGAGTTACACTATGATGGAACGGACCGACAGTATTTCAATTGCAAATAGATTCAACAAATGGTTTACATCAGTTATTAAAAATTATGTAAAGAACTCTTTTGATAAATGTCAAGTTACTTAGCTGATAAAATTAAACAATTCGTTAATTCCCAATACATCCTTTTCATCTGTTGTCCATTGGATGGAATTACGGCTAAATTTACTCAAAAGTCTACTTATGTCATTGGACCACCTCTTGACTCTCTTCCAAAATAGCACAAGTTGGCCCTTTTTTAATCCAGGGTCAAGACAAGATCCTTGTTATTATAGACCTATACGTATTCTGCCTGTATTGTCCAAAATCCTGGAAAGACATATCACCCATTGGAAGAACATGATTTGTGGACTGGAAGACAGTCTGGCCTTCGAATATTTCATTCCTGCCAGACTGCCTTAACAAAATTACTGATTTCATGGCATTCATCTATAGATAAAGGAGAACTAATCCGTTGTATTTTTATTGATCCCCGTCTGCCTTCGATCTGGTTGATCATTCTATATTCTTACAAAGAATGTATATTTAAACGGACAAGTCACATGAATTTTTTAGTAACTCTTACTTATCTTATAGGATATAAAGTGTATTCTTCCAGTGTGAACAACCCCAAAATGAAATTGTACAAGTCGGCGTACCCCAGGGTTCGATGCTCGGGCCTCTAGATTTTGTTATCAATAAATGACACGCCTCAACATAAGTGAAATACCCTTGGGTGTGATGTTAAACCCAAACCAAACAAATCAACAAACACAGTGAAACAAAACTCTGTTCAAATCTATAGACAGCTAAAAAGTTTTAAAAAAAGAAAGAAAAAAAAAGGCGGCAGTTGTGTTTCCGTTACAATTGTTACGATTTGTGTAAAAATGTAGGGGGCCAATCGTTAACAACGAAATAATGGAATTGGAAGCGAAACATGGATGCAATTATATTAAAACCAGATCTTGTCGAACTCTGTGTCTTTTATTGTAGCGTGATGTAGCCGTTGTCCTTGAATGCAGGCGCGGCGGAACGTTTTTAATATTGGGGGGGCCAACTATCCCAGCCAACTATGGCGAGGGTCCAGGGGCCGCCTAGGCCCCGTAAGCTCCGAATTCCTACATTGCCGCAGAGGGCATCGGAGCAATTTTAGGGCCACAAAAACGCACTTGTCACTTAACCAAATAATCTATGTTTTGGGTTGTTTTTTTTAGACATAGGTCTATATTGTATTCTCAGACTTATTTGACCTACATGGACTTCATGAATAGTTTACCGTTCAATATATATTGGTTGATTATTCTGGTTTATGTTTTGACTTTATCATATACAGTGGTGGATACAGGATTGTGTAAAAGTGAGGACTCGACTATCATAGCTCATACGGCGAGGGTCCAGGGGCCGCTTTAGGACCTGTACGAACCCTGTAAAAATTTTATTTAATTTTAAACTATACAAACTTGTTGAAGTTGATCCCATAATTGTTCACACTCCTTCTTTAGCTCGTCAATGGGAGATCCCTCCATCGTCAATATTTCTGATATAAAAATAAGAAATTCCCACATACAATGGCTGCATAGTTTTTGTTTGTGTGATAGGGGTTTAGCTTCGTACTCAAGGGTGTTTTGTTTATTAGTTATTAATCATTAGAAAATTATGTTTGTATGTTAAGGCTTTCACATCATACGTAAGGTTATTTCACTAACATGACCGAAGTGTTAGCCAGAAATCAAGAAGAGGTTGTCTTAAATCCCCATTACGGTTTACCGGAATTAAATCAATTACTCAAATTTGATAAAATAAGAAACTATAATTTACATCATCATAATTAACTTGTTTAAGTGCCATTTATAAGCTGTGATTTATGGATTATCAACTTCAAAGTTCTGGATTTATTGACAGTAAATACAAATATATACATTGAAAAACCATAAAGCCTGGCTTGTTATGTTATAACAATTGATACTGTCAATTTAATAATCCAACCATTCATCTTTACCTAAGTAGTTGTAAATAATTTTGTTGTGCTTCATACATTGTTGTTTTGTGTAAATGTTAAAGGAAAACTTGATACCAATATGTCATTTTTAAAATGTAAACATGACCACGTGCTTACGTTTACAACAAGTTGCAGTCAAAGAACCGACCAGGGAAGTGACATCATTACATTTCTGAATTTTTTTCCGCCAAAACTATATATTGTTTCCTGGCATCACAAAGACAGATGTATATAATAAAAGACCACTTCTTTTAAACTGGCCAGGCTGCAAAACCTAAAAGTTTAGACGTCCTTTTTGGCACATTGAGACAAATTTAGCAGCCACAAGTCGAAGTGGAACCTGCAAGCCCTCCAGGTCCGAAACAGAAAGGCGGCAAACAAAAATTCAAATCGGCATATTCTCTTATTACTTCAATTGTCTAATGGAAATTTCAAAGTTTGCTCACATTGTGTTGTAAATAATCATATGTTATTAGTTTTTCTTTGAGTTGCATCTGTTGATTTATGTTGTCAATCTTTTGGGGACAATATTTACAGAAAATCCGAACTTAAAACGAGGGGTAATGCTGTTTGTTAGAATGCCTTAAAGAATTGCTTTTGAATATTTATATATTATAAAAATAGTGACCAATCAAAAACGGCCAATCTGACATATGATTAAAATTAGCCAATAAAAATGTTGTTGTGAGACCGCCCCTATTTTCCACTCTTGAAGATGGCGTCGGTTGAGGTGAGTGCTTGGATTCAAATTTTACTACAGTTACTACGATACGAAACGATACGAATTCAGAACAGTTTATGCTTGTATATGCACATTCTTACTTATCAAAGCGTCTACCATTTATATATATACTTTTCTGAGCTATTATGGTTTTCAAATTTGTCCCAGTTTAAACATTTTTGAAAACTTTTACTATGACATGTTCTCTGGTTTTACTACGTTAAGTGGGCGTTAAAAACAACCGTCAATTGGCTGCATTTGGTCACATTTTGAATTTACCGGATCTTCCTCAGACATTCTTATCAATGGATAATACTTGTAGTTGCAGATAATCTGCATTATGCTGCTTTAATTATCAAATTCCATTGATGTAAATGTCTTTTTTCAGATTAGTAGCCGGCTTAGAACTTTGAATCTGCCAGAAACTGCGAAATTTTTGTCTCTAGTTTTACTACTTAAACACTTGCCAAACAGCTTGAATGTGTTTTGTTTTGTTCAAAAGTAGCCAGTAAATAATATCTGCATTTATATAGCTAGTTTCTTGATGGAATTTTAAGTGTCATTTGCTGCAGTATTTGTACGGGTCTGCGGTTAGTCTATTTTTAGACTGACGCGATGTCACTTGTGCTTTAAGAAAAAAAGTGTCGCGTGGATCAGTTGATCACGTGACATGTGTTTTTATTTTTTATTATTCACCCCCCCATCCGAACAAGTGCCCGTTTTTCTCAAGAGTAAAAATAATTTTAACAATCCCTTTTTAATATTTTGTGTGGTTTCTTTGAGTGTGTGTGATTTGTTTTTTTTTTTTAATTTACTTTCTGTTTTTATATAACCATTGATCATGTTTGTGGCATTTTTAAGATAAAAAAAAAATTAATCCAGAATTTTCAAAACCTTGTGAGAGACAACATTTTAGGCCTATGGGGGTTGTTTTTAAACTTTTGAAAAAAAAGTTTTACAAGTATCAGTCAACACCTATACGCTGATTTCTCTAAGTCTTGCCACTTCATTTAGTTAAAAAAAATGATGAGCACTTTGTCTACTACTATTTCCGAAGAATTGAAACTTTCTTTAGTAGTAAAATACAGAAACAGGAAAATAATTGTAAAATAGAAAATATGCAAACGAATGTAGCCTGCATGTGTAAATAAAAAAATACCCAGGCTATTGATTAATACAAAACCCTTTTTTCTTAATATGGCTGTGTTCTAGCCACATTTAGAAAATAGTTCTTATTCTTAACAATACTAGACTGCAGACTTTTTTACGTGTGTATGTGAATCCACATACCAATTTATAACTAACTGACACGGGAAATCACTTTTGCCAGGGTTCCTGCTGGTTTTCCACTGTATAAGGCAGAGGGAGAAATTGACTATTCGTCATCATCTAAATTTTTAAATGCCCTTAAGTACAACTGAAGATGGCCAAAACAGGGTCACTGTGAACAGCATAAATTTGGTCAAGTCTTTTGGAGCATTTCGGACATCATTTGTTTATATATATCTATGGCTGCCGTTGTTTTAAACAGGCTGTCTGAAAAACAACTTTGTCGGCAACCAATCAAAGTCTGTTTCAAGATTTATACTTGAAGCGGCTAATGAAGGATTTTGATTGGATGTTTAAAAGTAAACCCTGTTCTGGCAAGCTTTGAGAAACAGCATTCTTTTATCAGATGCTGTTAAGAAAAGGGTGTCACACAATGTGGCTCTAGTAATCGCGGGGTGGTTTTTACGAGGTTTCCTTCCGGTTTTCCACCGTAATTAGACAAGGCACAGTGTGAAATGGACAATCCGTCGTCATATAAGTAAAATACCCTTGAGTATGATGTTAAACCCCAATCAAACAAACACACAAACCAATGACAAAGGAACCAGTACTACACCTGACCATAAAACTTGTTTCTAATAAAATGCTTGTTTTTTTTATAGTTGACGGGTGGCAAGAGACCACATGTGAAGACTGAAAAGATGCAACAGTATATGCGTTCCCATGGCGATGGTGGTTTACAGAAAGTTCATCGTTGTCCCATTAAAGGTTGTGACAAAGTGTTAACCAGTGCTCCTGGTTTGAAATATCATATAAAGAGCCATAACGGACCAGAGAGGCCATTCCTCTGTGATAGATGTTTCAAAACATTCAAAAGGTTAGTCTTTTTTACTGAATTTCAGGGGTAGAATTTTGATAAATTAGTCTGTTTGTTTATTGTGCTTAAATCATTATAAATGGTGTAATAAATCTTAAAAACCACTGGTTTGACAGACAAGAAGCAAAATCTGACAAAATCATATAGCAAACGGCGATTGGTTGACCAATCACAGAGCTGCTTCCTAACCCTTGGTAAATGCTTAACTGGGAAGACCCCGGAGTATGGCACGCCAAAGCGGAAAAAATCCAAGACTTTTTAATTATTTTCCAAGAAATATCCTTTTTGTTTACGGTTGTACAAGAAATATTAATTCTGTTCAAGAAAATGATTTAATCCATACAAATAACTTTTTATGGTGCAATCATTTTTTATTTGGTCCAAGATTTTTAAACTGTCAATTTTTTTGTTGTTGTCTGCCCAGATGTGCCATTTAAGTTGCCATTGTTCTTATTTAAATGTGCTCAGTCGCTATTTGTTTTTTGATAATCATGAATTTAACTAGCCACCTTGTAAATTTCTGAGCATAATATTAAACTCTTATATGATAAATCTAATTTTGTAAATGATTTACTGTGTATGTTTTGTGGATGTGGCAGCATGGGTAAAATAAAAATTAAATTTTTACAATCCCTATCATGCTAAATTTAATATTTTCCTTCAAATATTGAATATTTTCCCTTCAAAATATTTATCTTGAAATTGAATATTAATTATTATCACCCTGAAAGATTTTGAAAATGATTGGCCCCATTGCATATTTTATTCAATTAACCAACAGTTAAGCTTCCCTTAGATAAGACTTCTTTCAACCGCTCTTAATAGAAATTAAAAGAGAAACAATCAATAAAATTGATGAAAAATAACTTTGACTGTCATAGTTCATTTAATGCTACTTTAGGTAATGTCAATTAGGTAATGTGTTGAGGATGGTTTCTTCTGCCCATTGGGTGGCCCTCGGCCATGTGAGTGAAACAACCTAAGAACAACTTTAAACCCCAATCAAACAAACCTGTAGCTAATGGTATTAAATGATATCTTTTTCCCACAGTCGAAACGGTTTAAAATATCATTGTGAGAAAACAAAATGTGATGGTTCTAAACGACTCTATAGAGACACAGGTGAGTCCTTCATCAATTTCTGTCTCCTACAAGAATGTTTAGAGCAGAGCCTGAGGTTATAAAGGCCTTGAGTATGCTCAAGATGTCAGATATTTCGTGCTCAGCTGAGTCGACTCCGAAAAACCGAGGTTATAAAAAAAATTGAGAACACTTTCTGTCCTCAGCTGAGCACATAACCTGAGCAAGGTCTGGACCATGCTCAAGACTGTACTCAACAGGACTTCAGAGTTGTTTTAAGCATTAGATGGTTGCAAATGACTTTTTCATACCCGTTTAGATTTGATTTTGAAATTAGATGTTTTTAATGGTCAAAACATTTTATCAGTGACAAACAAAATCCCCTCAAAGCAGTCGACAAAATCAGCGTAGTGCATCACGCTTCATATCACAGTTTACTATAGTATATGGTCATGTGAGACAATGAGTGATTAGAAATTCTATCACCTCCGACGAATGTTTAACATAGGAAGCATAGGGACTTCCACCATGATATAATAAAGAACAATGCACTGGAGCCCATTCATGAGTGAAACTGTAACGTTACACAGCGTAGTTATTGTGAGGTTTCCTCTTGGTTTTCCACTGTATTTCAACAAGGAACAGTGTGAAATGGACATTCCATCATCATATAAGTGAAATACCCTTGAGTATGACATTAAATCTATCCACACATCAGATCTAAATTGATACAGGTAATGGTTAAATTGATTTTTGATTGATTGGTGTCTTACGCCGTGCCTACGGGTATTTCACTTATATAACGGTGGTACATGTATTCCAACAAAAAATTGAAACTGGCACAACCAAGATGTGAAGCATTTTCGTAATGTTGGAAAGTAATTTTCCTCCATTGCTAAGTAAAGACAGCATTGCTACTCTTCAAACAAACTGCCCTTAGCCAGAGGGCCGGTAATGGTTAAAATGGCTGTGTCCA